>NJRP01000100.1:403744-417635 GCA_003063835.1 Aphaenogaster floridana | reverse complement strand
TTAAATCTTACGACTTAAAATCTCATTGTAGACACCGCTTAATACGGCTCTGTGATTGGTTTATGACATCTTAAGATTGAACTTAAGACGGGCTTAAGGCTGCGTCCCGATGGAGAAAGAAATAGCGGAACGGAACAATAACGGAATCATTCTGATTAGTTAGCCCTGTAGGGCACAAACAAGCTCCATGGGGCTAACCAATCAGAATGATTCCGTTATTGTTCCGTTCCGTTCTTTCTCCATCGGGACGCAGCCTAAATAACTATGAATACCGGCCTAAAAAAACGATATGATAGCACGTGCTGCTCTTTATAGTCAGCGCAGCAACTTGAATCACGTAGCATTTATGATAATGTATTCGAGATCATCATTACCAGCGGAGATAAAGTAATGGACAAATATAAAGAATGGACTAAAGAACAATAGAAAAATAATGAATAATAACAAAGAATTAACGTAACAAATCCGATCAGATGCTGGTATGCATATTAAAATTGCATAAAGATTTATATAGCGTTTATTTTTATCTTTATTTATATACTTTTTAGATAATTTTTCTGATTAATATATATATATTTTACATTTACTTTATATTTATTTTATATCTATTTTATCTTTATATATGTATATTTATATCTATTTTTTCTTTGTATTTATCTTTACTTTATCTTTACATATTTCTCCAAGCGTGGTATATGAGATAAACATCTCCGGAGCTCAACAACTCAACAGCATGTTCAGTGTACTACAAGATAATGATATCAGCTGCGTCTAATTGTAAGATAAACTCGTCGTTTTTTCTACAGGCATAACTTAATTTGATGGCAAAGTCCACAAAATTCAGACCAATTTACCAAATATACAGTCTATATAGGAACATCTGTTATTTTATAATTATTTAAATATACACGGAAAAAAAGAATGGTTGTGCCAACCAGATTCTGGTTGGCACAACCATTCTTTTTTTCCGTGTATTGATGTGTTTATTAATATATTGTAATTTTTTCATTTATTTTGCTTATATTTAATATTAAATGGTAACTGCGGTATCATTATCTTATTACATGAAATTATTTAAAATTGTTTTGTGTCACAATTACGAAAATTCAGTTTAATTATAATTTTACATTCAGAATACCAATGAAAAAGAAAATCAATTGTTAGCTACAAAATATTGGAGATATTTAAATATTAGATAAAATATTAGAATAATATGTCTATGTGAGCATTAAATATTAAAAAGAAGATAAAGATGAAAAAATCGACATGAAAGAACTTAATTTGTTTTAATTTAGTGCAGTAATATTGGTGCGCGGAAATTCGAAGAAGAATTTGAGGTTTCCAGAGAAATGAGTGATATCGAATCGAGATGTGTTATGGCGGTCACGCACGTGCTAATGTTTGCGTATGCCAGTTCATATAAACAAACTAGCATGTTAGCATAAAAAATCAAGCGCGTGGGAGTTTGAACGCGACTACTTTATCGTAAGACGCAGCGTGCGTAACATTAATGATCGGCAGAGGCAAGAATAACTAGCTAGGGAGGGGTAACATTAGCGTCATTATACCGCAACCCGTTGATACTCGCACGGATAACAGATATGTACATATATAAACCGAATGGTTTCGCCGAGAAAAGATAGATGAGGCTAGATATCGAATTGTTTCGCGCGCTACTTCCCTCGCTATTTCTGATAATTTTGTGTGTATGCATGCTCTAAGGTATGCATATAAGTACTCGTTATACATATGTGTCAAGTTATCAATTACGTTGAACTGTAATAGCATTTCCTGTAATCCGTCTTATTTAAATAAAATCGATATATTCTAGATTCAGAAACTTTTTATCTTTTCTCGAAATTTGCCCAATTATATTAAAATTTCTAAGGCCGGTATTCATAGTATTCATAGTATTCATAGTATTTATCCGTTCTTATATTTAAGACCATCTTAAGTACAATCTTAAGTTAGTGTCTTAAAACATTACTTAAGATAAGTTAATAACTTAAAATAAGAACGGACTATGAATACCGGCTTAAGAGATTTGGAATCGTCTTTCTTGATTTTCATTTGTCTCTTGTAAGAATCAAATTAGATGGATTGAAAAATAGGAAGGAATTTAAGGACAATTTCAACCATTGTAAAAACAATTTTTAATTTCAAAATTAAACGAATTATAATTCCTATCAAATCTTTTTAGTTGCCTATTGTTAGATAGTCCTCACATAATGAATGACAAAGAATAATTGTAATTATTTGTTAATGGTGGATGTTAATGACAGATCACAATGCATACTTTTCAGGAATTCGATGGGCATTTGGATTTCCAACGTACCAAGTTTCAACAAAACCGTATACGAAGGATATAATGATATTATTTTTGGCGATGTTGACGACGCAAAAAAGAGAAGAATAATGAAGCAGTCTAATGAGAAAAGTAAAAGAGGGTTAGAGAAGGAAGAACGCCACACAGACTATTATTACAATAACTACACCGGCTCTATTATTTGATTATTTTACAATTTTTTCATCGCTAATGCGCTCTTATCAACGGTCCGCGTGATTAGTACCCTTATAAAATATTCAAGTGTATTCAGATTCATCTTATCCATAATTCATCTCATTAACTTATCAACAAAATTTTATTAATTCGAAGCAGGTCTTTCTTCATGATACTAATGTCGAAGAATTAATAATTTCCAAGGGTTTTTCTAAGAATTCAATGCTTCAAGAATATGATCTTAACAAAATTTTGATTCTATTGAAATTAATTTGAATAATAATTTGAAAGTAATAATTTAAAGACTCAAGACACTCATTAAATTTCTGTAATATCGCTAATCTTCGTAATCAAATTTTGAAAATTCTGTTGTATTCAAATCTCTTTATTTCAATTTAAAAGCGCAAGAAAAATGTTAAAAATAAAATTAGCAATTGTTAAGTCCATAAAAGTTTTTATTCTTAAAGAGTTATAGGATTTTAAAAATTCAAAAAATTTTCAATTTTTTGAAATTTTCTACTAATTTAAAATTATAAAAATGGACCTGGTATAGATTAATAGTTGTAAGTAAATTATTAAAAATTACAAAGTTTACGTCTCAAGACTTCAAACGCGCTTTATTCAAAACATTATTTTTGAAAATGGTGGCCACACACAACAATTCAAATACAGGTGTACCCGATTAATTTGAAGTTTAAAAGTAATACTTTTAATAATGTTTTGCATCGGTTTACGTTTTTTTTACTTTTAATTTTTTTTCTTAAGTTATTACAAAAAAATCAAAAATTTTCAAGAAAACACAATTCCCATGTTTAGATGTGTCTAGTTTTGCAAAAATAGAATTTTTTTAAATTCTCCCTGTGAACCAAAAATGACACAAAAATTTAAAAAATGCTTACTTTTTTATCTGAGATAATTTACCAAAGCTACACGGAAAGAACGGTTTTGCTGAAGTATCTAAAAATTTAGTCAGATACAGATCAGAAAATAATTATGTTGGACCATCCAAAATAATTATGTAGAACGCTCAGGCTGTTTGTTAGGATGTCAAAACTTTTTGCAGCATTGTCATTATGCTTCAGCGTCCTACATAATTATTTTGGATAGTCCAACATAATTATTTTCAGATCTGTATCTGGCGAAATTTTTAGATGCTTCAGCAAAATCGTTTTTTCCGTGTAATCTTGCCCACCAGGCATGCACGAACTGCAATGATTATTTAAGACGCCATTATTGTTCAATTCAATATTTTTGTTATAACTTTACATCTTAATTTTATTATTAAAAAATGTCTTTTCAACAAAAAATCCTATTTGTCTATTTCTTTAAATAATTTTGTATATATGATGTTGAAAAATGTCCTATTTTTCGATTCGCTATTTTTCACTCCCTTAAAAATCGGTTCTTAAAATCAAGACGCCGAGTTTCTAAGCAAATTATTTCGCTAGCGAGTCTGTTTGTGCGTTCGGCTGATCACCGTTACGTCGAGATTCTACTTCATTGATTGCAAATACAAGCCACGAAGAGTACTCGGCGCGCGTAGTAATGGGCACTAAAAGCCGCTTGCGGAGCACCGTCGGAGTGACGAAAAAATGGCGCAGCCGCTCTGACCCACGGGCGAACCACGGGCGAACCACGGCAATGCATGTCTTGTAAACGCGCTACGCAGCGTAGCCCAGCTACGGTTACACCGTAAGTTTCATGAATGTTTCATCAATGTGTCTAACTGTATATCCTCCCCGAGTCCTCGGATGTAACAGCAGCCCGCGCGCGCGAGTCGCGTTACACTTAATGAAATTTATGATTCGCTACGCCGCCGTATTTCACGGCCGCGACTTTTCGTAGGAACAACACAGTGACACTTTATTATCCCGTCTTTACCTCATCGCACACCGGCCAGTTTCCCGTTACGAAATGACATGGTACGTCACATTTCGTGGCTGTCGCGTGGAATTTTCGAGCGACGGTAGCAGTGTTCAAGCAATACGCTCGCTCGCGCTTCGAGCCGAGCTCTCTTTCTTTCTTTCTTTCTCTCTCACTGGCGTCATTACAGATTAGCGACAACAAGCGGTATACGCTGTAATATAAAACAAAGTGCTATCGTGTCGCGTCTCTTTCGCGACACACGTAGTTCGTTGACTTTGTGACTAAAGCCGTTTCCGGAGTTTTAACTCGGAGAGGTTGGATCTATACAGTTATACAGAGCCAATTTATACGAACGAGTTAAAAATGACAAATAATTGTCACGCTCTTGAGAATGACATGACATTGACATGAGCATTTCAAATTTATGAAAATCCGAAGAGTATAATTTACTTTCCTAAAATCTTAATTAAATTAACATATTATATTAAGACTCACGATATTAAACATAAATAGGTAAATGGCGAATATGAGCGCGGTAATTAATGCGCAATACAATTAATAAAATAAATTTATAATTCCAGGTTCAAATCCTGGCTGAGGTAATATTTTTCGCAACAAATTTTCTAACAGTTTTCGTGATGGGTGGGTGTTGGGGGGAGGGGGGAGAATCTAACAGATGCTTTAGTATTTATTATTATTAAATTTAATACTTGTAGAGGACCGCAATCCGTATGGTTGATACGTAGTAATAAATAGAATACCATCTATGGCCAGTCAAGTCGTCTTACAATTTATTATATGAAAATAAATTTATTCTAACTTCATAAGAACGTTTTGGCTCAACTTGGAGCCATCCTCAGCTTACAGTCATTGAAGAGATAATTTAGTAACTATGGACCCAGAGGATCTCTAACAAGGATCTCTCTTCCTCTGGGTCCAGAGTTACTAAATTATCTCTTCAATGACTGTAAGCTGAGGATGGCTCCAAGTTGAGCCGAAACGTTCAGATAAAGTTAGAATAAATTTATTTTATTAATTGTATTGCGCATTAATTACCGCGCTTGACTCATATTCGCCGTTTACCTATTTATGTTTAATTAAATTACAAGAAAATAAGGATGTCAAGTGTCAATTTTATCGTTGTGTTAGTATCATCTGGACCAGCATTGTTCCAAACGAGGGTAGTAATAACTTACTTTTCTAATATTTTAATTAAATAAAATGCCAAATGTAATTTATCGAATTTATCAGTAAATTAATTGGTATCATCCAAACTGGCATTATACCAAACGATACTTGAGGTGCAAGTTTAAGGGTTTTTGGACGTTGACATGAGCATTTCAAGTTTACCAAGAGACCCAAGGAGTAACTTACTTTCCTAAGATCTTCGTTAAATCATACGAAAATAAAAAGGCCAAATGTAATTTGTCGAATTTATCCTTGATTATCTGAACTTGTACCAAACGACGTAGAATGAATGACTACGGATGAATGATCGGAAAAGTGTACGGTGCAAAAAATACGAGGCGAACCAAGGCCGTTAAATCGTTTACGAGGATGTCGCTAGGATGCAAGAAACGGTAGCGTCCTGGTAACTCGCCTGGCCATCCGATTCGAGGCCGACACCTGCTTGGTGGGCTCCGAAGTCACCGTGAAGAAAAGCGTGGCGCGGAATGTCTATCCGTCGAGAAGAAACTCTTCGGGATTGTCCACAATCACCGCCTCTCATATCTCGCCGCTCCGCCGCAACCGAGAATTTCTTCCTTCCACCGCGCGAAAGAGGCCGAGTTGGAAATAAGCGACTATCGTCTTATTTATTTATCCGGATAAACTAAATTTTTCCAAAAATATCGATGAATATGAAAGTGAAAAGAGCAAAAAATGATTACGATGCAATAATTTTCATACAATCTAATTATACGATCAGGAATTATCATTATTTAATCATTATTTCATGATTTTGTAGTAAAATAGATTCGCACTAGTGAAAAGGATATCGTTACATAATATATTTCTTTTTTAAGTAAAAATATTGTTTTATCATGTAAATACATTTTCGTATACAAGATTTTAAAATTTTTACACATAAAGTACTGTTGAAATCAGTAATGACTCAGGTGGCACGTACTCGTTTCAAAAACATTTGTTCAAAACGTTTATGCAGATTTTAACCAGATCCTAGAAACGTTCCTTAGAGGTTAAAATGTTCACTTAAAAAACATTTATAAGGAAACATTTTATTTTCGACAGAGAGACGTTTAAAAAGTATTTTTCATCGAAAAAGTATTTTTTCACGAGTAAAGAAAATATTCAGGTAGCTTCACAAATATATCCAGTAAACAAACTGTCCACAGTATGCCAGCAGATTCGATCAGAAAAACACGTGGCTTTAAAAATGACGCTTAGTTTTTTTATTTCTTATTTGGAGGGAATAATTAGACTATTTTATTAATAGAGAAATTAGTACATTCTTCATTAAAAAATATATAACGCTCTTTTATAAAATGAAAATATTATAGAAATATATATAAATATATATATAGAAAATTTATTCTTTAATGAAAAATAAAAAAATATGTAAGTGTATCTTGACTTTTATTCTCTGTATTGTTACGTCGTGATGTAACAATGTAATGATGTTTCTTCTTTTTTTGGGTCAATGCATCTAAGCAATTTACCCTGGAAACGGAGATCAAGTTGTACAATTTTTAGGACTGATCAATGGGAGGAAGGATTGAATAATTGGGAGGGGGTAAAGGATTATTTGGAATCCGGTTCCGAAAAGATTACGAAGCTTATATGCAAACCTACGCGGGTCGCCTCTGGGAATGTCTTTATAGTCGGGAAATGTCGGGCTCGATTTCCAACTTGTTAAGACTATACGTGCGTTCGGGATACTAACCTTTGTTATTCGTATTGATTTAATAACCGCGCCAATTTTTAGAATAAAGGAAAAGAATCTTGATTTGAAATAAGAACTGATTTGATTTGAAATTTCAATCTCTTCTCTTGCTGTCGTCGTCCGCCTTTAGAAGGCATGAGAGAGAGAAAAAAACAAAAGGAAATAATGGTTTATAAAATACCCCGAAGAATTACTATTGAAAGAACGGGGGTCACACCAATGGCAGCGACAGTCCTGAAGATCGGGGCCACACTATTGGCAGCGACAATCGTAACAGCTCTTCGGGAATTGCTACTAAGTTTTAAGATTTAAATTGGAAGCAGAGCAGAGATTCAAACATCAATCGAGATAATTACATAATATTTCAATTTATTATAAAAAAAGAAAAAAAGAGTATAAAGTACAAGCTTAAAATAAATTTAGAATATCGGATAAATAAGTATGAGTATGGTCCTTACGTTCTTTGCGTTTATCTCGTGTTGGGAACGAAATATATGGATTCTACGAGGAAACGGAAGGTTTGGAACTCGAAAATAGACTATTGAGGATGAATTGTATTGACGAAATCGTGCAAACTGTATGTGTCTCGCTGGCCCTTAGCGGTTCTTTTTATATTCTGACCGTAAGTGAGGGAATGTCTTCTCAGGACATTCTTCAAGCTTTGGCAGGATATATACTCGCACTTGTTTACTTAAGATAAAAGAGGCAGCAAAGCTCCGCGTAAGCCCTACTCTCGACTCTACGGAGTCTTGGCTTAAAATTCTAAAGGTTTTAGTCACACATTTTGCAATAAAAATTTGGTTAGTTCTCCTTAACTACATTTGTCCTTATGCAAACCGAGTCTACTACATTTTTGAATCGTTGTTCTATCTTTTCTAGATCTTAAAATATAAAATATTTTAACGAGCATTATTTTAATACCTTCGAAAAGGGTATACTCATCTTCGCATTTAGGAAGGTTTCTATCTTATTGTTAAAATTACTTAATTACTATGAATATATGCATACTAAATAATGTTTTACAAAAGGGTTTCCCCTCTTCTTTTTAAGAAAAAGAATCTATATAGTTTCTCTTTGAGAACGATTGGAACGGTTTGGTCGTGGTATATGGCCTGAGACATTAAAGATAACGTCTCCTATCTTAGGAGCGGTACAAACATCTATATCACACATAAGATTGCACAAGCATGGCCTGTAACAGTGAATAAGTTTTCCTGGAATGCTTGAAAAGGAAACCTTAAATGAGCCCTTTTTGCAAAAATATATATTAATAGGAGAAAGAGGTTCACTGGAACGTAACAGTATTAACACCAGCGATCTATTTCTAAGTACTATGCTCGTTTAACTTCTTTAGTGCAAAGACACAATCATGTTTCGCACTAATTGTAAGTGTACACATAAACAATGCACAAATAATTATGACATGTCCGAACTTCGGTTATATAGAGAGCCGACAAATTTTACATGCGAGAAACAGACATCACCTAGCGATAATCCTGCAATAGGTCGTTTTCTGTAGAAACATGAAAGATACGTTTCTTAAATTATTTCAGAAACGTTTCTATCCGTACTTCATGATTAGGAAACTTTACATAAGTTTAAAAAGCATATTTAAAACCAACATGTTCTACCTGGAAAAAGAATAATAATAAAATAACAGTTTCATTATTAAATACATGAAATCTAATAAACAATCGGTTTAATTTGTACATAGTGTAATATAATTCGATACAAAAAAATTACAAACTCATAGAATATTATATCTTTATATTTATGTAAGAGAAGTATGTTTATGTCATTTTATATATATGGTCACATAAATAGAAGAAGATACAAGAATTATTTATTGATTGTCTATCCTAATTTTACCATCTAAACTTTTTTTATCAGAGAGATTCGCGTATAAAAAAAACACATGATTCTATAA
Source organism: Aphaenogaster floridana (assembly GCA_003063835.1). NCBI lineage: Eukaryota > Metazoa > Arthropoda > Insecta > Hymenoptera > Formicidae > Aphaenogaster > Aphaenogaster floridana. Next base: position 408,440 of record NJRP01000100.1, on the reverse strand, counting down.
AAGACTGAAAAGTCAGAACGTTTTTTAGACATTTTATTGTCCAGCTGCTCCCCACTTCTCTTTCCATTTGCTGGTATAATTCGTATCACTGACTGGTAATTGGCGCCGAGACGAAATGACATGGTAGAGGCACAGCGCGGTACTGGCACACACATACACGCGCACAAAAGAGAAAGATATTCTGAAATCAAAGAGTAATAAACTGAACGGTACAACGCATTAAAACCGCGAGCGGAGAAAAATATTTTCCATTAGCGCTCATTGAGAGCGGGTCGACCGCTGGCCGGGTGGTATACTGTAAAACGCGTGCACCGCACCGCATCATATCGCAACGCAACACAACGCATGTTATGGTGCGTGCGTGCGTGCGTGCATGCGTGCATGCGTGCGTGCGTGCGTGAGCGTCGATGGTGGTTCGCGTTAAACAGGAGTGCGTGTCTCGCCGGCCCGCAAAGTCATCTGATCACGAACACGCTGGAGTAACACTCGCGGAATCGCCGGCCGGCTGGCTGGCTGGTTGGCCGGCGGAGAATAACATTTGTTTGAAATCGTAACGGTGTTTACAGCCGTGTAGAATGCCGCAAACCGCATGCCGCTGCGTCTGTCAAGGCGGCGTTATTACCCGCATCACGCGGCGATCGACCGCGGATTAGCCCGATTTCGGCGACGTCGCACCGGTCGCGCGTATATCCGAGAGTTCGCGGAGAAGACTGATAAATCGAAGAAAAGGTTCGTGTCAGGCAAACGCGAGTCAGACTGCAAATGACACCGCACGAAGATGCGAAACTTTTTCTAGGGAAAACTAATGGTCTCGATCATTATCTGGATTCTTCTTGGGATGAAAGTACATGAATTGCGCGTACTTTCGCGCAGCAGAAAAAGAGTGACGAATCGCCCCATGATTGTACTACTACATATATTTGACTGTATTGTATAACTAACTATACAAGTAATCGCGGATGATTACGATCGAAGCGATAGAGGCAGCGAGAAAGATTAATTGCGTGACAAAAAAAATTGTGATGAGTTTCACGATTATTTTCCATTCTAGTCTTAATTTTAACTTTTTGATGCTTCGACTGACCTTTTCGGTATTCGATTCCTGAATTTTATTTTACCCGATGTTTTACTATATTTAAAGATCGATCATCCCGATCGATTCCAGAGTTGTTCGCAGTCTGAAGTGTACGAGTGTGCACATAGGCGTCCGCAGGGGGGGAGGCAAGAGGGGGCATTTGCCCCCCCCCCTGGAATCAGCAAAAAATTAAGCATTTGCTCTCCTTTTGAATAAAGGAAAGACAAAGTTGTGCTAACCTTGCCGATCTTTGCCCTAATCTATAGGATTATAATTTCAAAAGGTGTTAAATACCCAAGTAGCAAGCTGACGTTATTTGTCGTCATTTTGACGTCATTTTTCGTTAAAATGACGTCTAATGTCGTCAAAATAACGACAAATAACGTCAGCTTGCTACCTGGGTAAATTTCAAATATAAGTATTCTAATTCTGGAAGTAATATTTTGACTCATGCCTCCTCCTGGAAATAATCCTACGGACGCCCTTGAGTGTGCAATTGTTACCATACCGAGATCGATGAGAGAAGAGGGAATCGCCCGCGAGAAGGAATTCGAGACTGAGGCTGGCGCCTGTTGGCGCTAAAAATGGGCTGCTCACTCATCTCGGCGTAATGAATTGGGTGTTTGTGATACGTTACCCCCGGGGTAACGATTACCGGGGCATCGTCCTGGAACGGTCAACGATCCGCCATCCAACGATCCATCAGGATTCTACCCGAGATTCGTCGGCGGGATCGATCGCGATCGACGACGAAGATAACCGAGCACGCGGGATCCACCGCGAGGATCCACGAGGAATTTATGCATTAACGAGACCGCCAGTCCGGCGTAGCTTTTTCCCGCGGTCTATCGATCAATTTTGCAAGCGCACTTCCGCGCGCGGCTCTTACCCGCTCAGCGCGGCTTCGTTTCGTTCCTCTTCTTGTTAGACCACCTCGCAGTCCTCGCGCGGATCCTCCATTTGCATTCCGACGTAGTCCACGCCGCGCCACTTCCTGTTCGCCAAAGCGACGTTTCTTCGCTCGTCCACGCCTTTCGAGTCGCCGCGATTCTACTTGCGATGCGCCGTAAAATATTGCGTTTAGTCGGTTGCCGGTCTCTCGCCGCTCTTCCGTCCGGCGGCTCTGTGTCAATTTTCTTGCGTGTTGCTCGAGCTACGATTATTATCAGGATGGATGAGATCTCACCCGCTTTCCAAGCGCAACGAGGACACGCCGCGGCTTCGTTTATTATATTTATCATAAATGCGAAATGTTTGCTTAAGTAAATAGAAAGACGTTTCGGTCTATTTGTCATCGCGAGAAAACAGAATACACGCGAGAAACTGACGAAGAAAAATAGAATAAATAATGATAACTTCTAATTCGCTAAATCAAACGTTTGCCAGAAATTGCAAGAGTATTCATTTATTTTTAGTAATCATCTGAAAAATTATTTTTAATTGTCGAGTATCTATTGTTGAACAATTAATGAATGTGCCGTAGAAAGAAATGTCAAAGAAGATGAAGAAAAAGAAGAGAAAGTTTCGCATCTAATTCATCTTAAACTATAAACAATTTATGTAAGCATTTTTAACGTTACATAAGCATTTTAACAGTATGTTCTATAAATAAAGGGATTACAGTGATAAATTGTTTCTTTCAAAGCTAAGCTTTAAAAGTACTTTGAAGAAAAAGAAAATTTATATGATAAAATTGTGAGAAACCTATCTTAACCTTAACCCTTTCGCTACGACTGACAATGAATTAAATGATGCGCGCAGTTCGCATGAACAGGGAATTCACAAAAAATTATTATTACGCACCAAGATCCGCGGTTGACCGTCATTTGGCTATTCTCATTTATATTTGACAATTTCGTCGGTCCTAATCTTATTATTAATTAAATGAAGAGTTTTACTGCTATACGAACAGCTCTGCCATGGAAAGCCCTGCATTGATACTGCAGCAATCGGAGTCTGCTGCTTTAAAATGTGTAATTTATCATATCTGTTTACGTTAGTATAAAATAATAACGGATTAAATCATGGTATTATTAATTTATTAACATACACTCTATGTTACATAAACTCAAGATAAACAAAACAATATAATATAAACATAAATACTCTTTCAAAGCAGAATAAGCAAGAATGGCTGAAATAGCTGACGCTTCTGAAAAAATCGCTTATTGGGAAGCTATTATTGTGGCGCTTAGTAAAGGATTACATTACAAGTAAATTATTCATCCAACTATAAACATGCGGATTTGAAAAATATTTTCGATTAAAATATCTATCGGTGCGCAACCGAAGGATCACGCACCGGGGGACTTCACCTCCCCGTTCGGCTGAAGAAACGAGATCGAAGACGAAGAAGAAGAAGACGAGGAGGAGAAGGAAGCTCGGAAGACGGGGAGTCCAAGACCGTGGCGTGGAGAAGGTGGGAGACACGGGCCCCGTCTTGGCCGCTTTTCCGTTCCTCCTGCTGCTCCCGGCTCCCGCGCCAAAAGCCAGACCGACGGGGGTCCGTTCAGTCTTGTTTCAGTCATCCTCACGCACGCGTAGACGCGCCGGATCGCGGAGAAGGTACCGCCGCTACACGCTTGTTTACATCCTCTTCGTGCCGCCGTCACGCAACCATCCCCCGTGCGCAACGCTAACGATCGCGCTCGTTATCGGCGGTGATATATACGCGAACGGCCGCAGGTGAAGCGGGAAATCGATTCGACTCGGAGGAGCCGCGTGACCAGCAAAGCGGAAATAATGCGCGGAAGTCGTGGGACGATCCTCGTCCTGTGCACGATGATGAATTGCCTGGTGAGTTCGAACTCGTGTCTCCACGAGTGTCCTCTGGATTTAAGCGCGGGTCACCTCGCCGGGAACGAGAGTGAGCGCCGAAGCGTTTGCGTGGGCGACTCGTTTGACACGTGGACGCGACTCGCTCGGCGCACGATTGTTTGTAACGCAGGTGTATCTCGCGTGTAACGTGACGCCGTAATCGCATTGCGTGATTATCCCACTTCAGGACGAGACAGCTAATGTGTTAGCCGGAGCGATATGATCGGCACCGATTGCTACAACGAATTAAAAGATGCTAATTACATCGTTAATCGTTTGTACTACTTTGTAAATGTCTGAATTCACTCCTCGTGACTCTGCTTGTGATATTTTCTTTAAAGGCCTCCGCACAATCAAAAATATAAGGAACAAGGAACAGATATTAGTGCTTGGGATGAGGAAGAAGGAAGAAAGAAGAATCTTCCTTCTTCTTTCTTCCTCATCCCAATCGCTAATATCTGATCCTTGTTCCTTATATTTTTGATTGTGCGGGGGCCTTAACACAAAGTTCGTATAGATAAAATAATTAAATTATGACTAAATGATTAAATTATGATTAAATTATTAGTAAGATAAGACCGCATATATGTATAAACAATTTAAATCGAGAGATAGGCCAATGACGGTCATAGTGCTCCAATAATATTAATGTGTGACTTTTCTATAAACTGCGCGCCGTTACTATCGGACATGTAACGCAGCTCTCGAATATCACAACATTAAATTGAAAAATCAATTTAATGATATACTGATGCTAACAAGCATCTACAAGATTCCCCCCTTCCAATCCCAACCCGAAAAACT
>NJRP01000100.1:375243-403644 GCA_003063835.1 Aphaenogaster floridana | reverse complement strand
GGAAGAAGGAAGAAAGAAGAATCTTCCTTCTTCTTTCTTCCTCATCCCAATCGCTAATATCTGATCCTTGTTCCTTATATTTTTGATTGTGCGGGGGCCTTAACACAAAGTTCGTATAGATAAAATAATTAAATTATGACTAAATGATTAAATTATGATTAAATTATTAGTAAGATAAGACCGCATATATGTATAAACAATTTAAATCGAGAGATAGGCCAATGACGGTCATAGTGCTCCAATAATATTAATGTGTGACTTTTCTATAAACTGCGCGCCGTTACTATCGGACATGTAACGCAGCTCTCGAATATCACAACATTAAATTGAAAAATCAATTTAATGATATACTGATGCTAACAAGCATCTAAGATTCCCCCTTCCCATCCCAACCCGAAAAACTGTAAAGAATTTTATTGCGAAAAATGTTACCTCAGCCAGGATTTGAACCTGGACCTCCCTATACACTCCGGGCGGGCGTCGTACCAGTTCGACCACCGAGGCATGTGGTAATATTTATCGCAATAAACGAAGATGTTAAGAGAAATAGAACGTATTGAAAGGCCAACGTTAAATTATTAGACAAGGTTAAATTATCTTGGAAAACTGTATTAGGAAATTTCTTTCTCTGGGCAATGTGTCGTTTCTCGAACTTCTTCAATGTATAATTGCCGATCTTTCGATCTGTTTACCATGCGACGTGGTGTTCTCTTCTCGCCATGATGCGTAAAGTACCTACTTCTCACTCGCTCATGATGATCGGAAGTTTAAACAATTTGCCATTATCATTCTCGTGCTCATCCATCCGCGTGAGAAAATGCACGATGTCGAACTCCGTTGCAGATTCTTGTGATTACACATCCCACGTAACGAATACACAGGTGGAAATCTCGTAAGCTATCGGTAATTCTATTCCTCACCGAGTCAAGGTCATTCTCAGCAAGATTAAAATTCTATCAACGTCGACTACAGACGCGAGGTACGAGGCTTTCTAAGCGGCTGAATTCGTCAAAAATCTTTGATTGTCAATGCCGAACGATTCCGTAGTTAGGGACCCACTGGTCTTCCGGCAGGACTATTATACGTTCGTCTCTGTACGCAAGTAGAATAACAATAATTCTTACCTGACCTCGTGGGTCGTTGGACTCTGACACGTCGACCGGCCGCGACGTCGAAGTGTCGTCTGTTGAATATGCGAGTGGCGTTAAAGAGGAATGCATTCCGGGCCACGGCGCCCCCCTTCCCCCTCCGGGGATTATCGCCCTGGCTCCTTCTCTGGCGGGAAGTAAATATTTTATTTTAAATGTACGTGCTAAGTGCTGTACGAGCAAGGCGTAGTATTACCCCCATGCTTAACCCGCTTTAATAACTGCCATAAAACTTTTGCGTATTGATGCGAATGGCGGGCCGATAGCCGCCTTTTCTCACGCATCGTCTTACGCGTTACGGTATCGGGCCTTTTACCCCGCGTCTTTTCGTCAAGAAAGTGGATGTATTACAGACAGGAACTCGTTTTGAGTTACTCATACTGAAGTGATCTTCGATACGCTATTAATCACCTGATTAATTAATTCATCTACTTTTACAAAGGTAATTGTCAATGTAACTTTTTATTGAGTTTATCAATTGTGATATTACGTTCATCATAGATGAATTAATCAAAATTTTATTCTCTGTTTTTTAAACAAGATCCGTTCAATAATATGTTATACTTTATTTATTTTTTACTATGCTAAATTTAATTATAAATTCATATGCGCACGGAAAAAAAATGTTCGCCACCATAGCTAATCATGATTCGCTAAACTGTGTTTGCTGTCGTGACTATAAATTTCTAAACTACAGCAAAACGTTTGCTGTAGTTTAGAAATTTATAATCACGACAGCAATGAAATAATGAAATAGGTGTCACAGCTAAGATGTTCGCTGTCTATATATTACGATATTGCAATTTATTCACCACACGCAGTTTTTAGCTACGTCAGCTTTTTTTCCGTGCGCACATTCGATGTGCTATTTCGACTTCTTTTGAATGCAATGTGTCTCCATGCATCCGTTCATCGGCAATTCAGCGTGCCGTGTGGAACATTGAATTAAACATTAGCCATTCTTTTATTAGACCGATGGCGGCGGGTGCGTTTGCACGTGCGTGACGTATCGAGAATTGGTTGGCAAAAGAGCGCGTCAATATATTTTTTGCGTCATGAAAAAAAGTTCAGGCGCGTTGAATTGCAACAGATCATTCCGCGGTTGCATATTCTTATTTTAACTACACCAAGTAAAAGCCAAACTTTGAAAGGGAAAGGGGAAAGAAAGATATTTAGGAAGGTGCTGCTAGAAAGCGAGACCTGAATAATTTTTTATGTATCTTGCACGGTACACTTAAGCAGGCAAACATTAAAAGGGATGTACCCCTCGCGTATCCTAAGTAAATAGGTATAAGAGAGACGTGAAATATGGAATACCAACGTGAATACCAATGTTTCAGTCTTTTGCAACAAAGCTTGCTTTACAAGCAAAATTCAACGCTGATGAAAGATACATTAGACAAAAATAATTGCAATCTATCTCAAATATTTTTTCACGATAATAAATTTCCAAACTACATACTTTCTGCAATTTAGAAGGAAAAATCCTGAAGAAGGAATTATTTCTATATCGCGCAACTTCTCGACATTGTTGAACAAAATTATTCTGCGGTGCTCACCAACAGTCGAGCCGGAGTTTCATTAGTTTTCCTATAGATCCACTCATGCTAACAAGAATAGACCTATTGTTTTCGTGGACAGGGGAGGGAAGGAAGAGAAGAAGGCTGGAGAAAATAGATCGCGGCCACGACCATGGGGGCCAATTTGCAGGCAAACAGAACTCAGAGAACTCCGCCTCCTCCTACTTCCACGCAGCGGTATTTGCAATCCCATCTGCAACGATGCGGCTGGATATTGGCTCGTTTCTTTCCTTTTCCTCGCATTATGCAGGGTACCTTTGCCTTTCGAGTCTTTCTTGCTGCTGTCGCATCTGTTACTGCGAGCGACTTCATTCCGCGTTCAAGAGCGAGCGCGATTTCACCGATATCGATGCTCCCTTATATATACAGGATGTCCTAGAGAAAATATAGATAATACAGAAAGAGTAAACAGGTACAGTAGTCTAATAAAATTTAGTTGCAAATCTTTTTGACAATATTTTTTTGATAATTTTTTCTTAGCAAAGATTTGATCAAAAGTTGTCTTTCTTCATCACATTCTGAGAGATAAAAATTTTGTTGAGATAAAATCTATTTATCTCCATAAAAGTTAAATTTGCAAGCAGCTGTGATATTTTAATTGCTTATAATTAAAAATTATTATCTTTTGTCATTTCTTTTCTTAACGAAATGATCAACTCTAAGTTTGTTGAACGATCTTTTAGAATAAAGGATGATGATCTTATTTTAAGATTTCTTATTCATTTTCTACTATAATTACTTTTTTTCCTAAGATTATTTATTTATTTCCCAAGTTTTTAAGACACCCTGTACGCAGCTGGAAAATGATTTTTTTCAGAAACAAACACGTAGTTAACAAAAAAAGCGCTCCAACACACTATTTGCATACGAAAAAGATTGACAAGAATATGAACGATTAGAGCAAGAAGGTTCACCTTGAGAAGATTGCAGATACAGGCAACGGTAATTAAGAGTGCGCGAGTCAAGCAAGTCATCTTGAGTTTTTGCGGCTTTTCTTCCCGACGAGTTTTTCCCAAGTGTGTGGACCTTTTTTCCCACCTCACCCTCCTCCCCTCCACCCTTTACCCCGAGTATAATTCACGGTACGCACATATGAAACGCGATTCCCATGTACGGCGAGAAGAGATAGCCGGGGAAACGCTCGAGTTACCAATACATACGTGTTGGAAACCGGGTACCGGTATCCCATGAGATAATTGCGACGGTCCGATGCTTCCGTGCATCGCAGTGCGCGAATAGCATTGCCATACCTTGTAATCGACGCCCGACAATTATTCTCGCGGCAACGATTGGATTTTTCGACGCGTTTTCTGACCCAACGAGAGCGCGCTAATGACCATGAGATGATGGCGTTACGCCACGCCGCCGCGCCGAGAAAATCAACGTTCCCGGGGTATGCAATTATCCGAAATCGATAGTCGATGCACCAGTTCATTTCGTAAAGATATATCGTGCTATTCGTTTTGAGAAGAAATAATTTTCGCGTTCCAAGATATACGTACGACGATCGATTGAGATCTCTTGCTACCGCGCACCGCAATAAAACGGCTTCTTGAAAGGAAGCAATGAATCGCCAATCTTGAGAATGATTTAAATTCAATCAGAAAACTTTAATGTTTAGAGATTCAGAGATACGCAATTAAGTAGCAACTACTTGTGTATATTTTACGTTTATGACATTTTAATACACGGAAAGAACGGTTTTGTTGAAGTATCTAAAAATTTAGCCAGATACAGATCTGAAAATAATTTTGTTAGACCATCAAAAGTAACTACATGTGACGCTCAAACATTATGATAATGCTACAAAAAGTTTTGATATTCTAGCAACTATTTTGGGCGTCCTATAATTATTTTGATGGCCTAACAAAATTATTTTCAGATTTGTATCTGGCCAAATTTTTAGATATTTCATCAAAACCATTTTTTCCGTGCAGTATGCATGATACGTAAAAATATTTCAAGTAAAATAAAGAAAAGCTGTTGATGGGATAATAAATGCTTGTTAAGTTCTTGGGAGCGGAAGATCGATCTGCAATTGATAAGGACCGTGAAAACTGGGATAACTGGGACATCCTGTATAAATAGCATGTGTGCAGCGTGCGTTTCCAAAGTCGTTCGACTCCGATTCCGCGCAAAGATCGCGGCCATCGCGTCGTTTACATTCGGAATAACGTTATCGTGTGCGGGCTTCGAAACGTGAAGATTATTTTGCACGTTGCCGACCGTGAAATTGTCGGCGTGACAGCGACGGCACGTGCTCGTAAATTCTATCGTTCGCGACGCGCATATCTTTCGATCGCGCATCGCGATCGCTCGTTGCAGCTGCGACAGAATTTACGGCTGCATTAAGGGCGCGCCGCGCCGCGACGGTAATTAACGACGTCGCGTCGAATTATTTCGATCCAATTCTCCGGAACCCGTCGTCTCGATTGATTCATAAATTACCGGTCGCGGTTATTTACGATCGTGCGGGATATCGTCCGTCGGCGCCCGAGCAATCGACGTTCCTTGCTGAGAAATGCTACGAAACAGGGATTGAGATTGGTGCAATTACAAACGTAGATTTCAATGCTGAGCGTGAACGTTTCTCGGCCTCCTTTAACCCTTTGCAATCATATGTCGAGATAGACTCGGCATAAAGTGTTGCGGTAATCTATCGCACAATTCTTCAAGCATTCGAATCTATACGCGATTATAATCGGCAAACTATTTTTTGGAATTTCTATAAATTTCTTCAATTAATCGAAATTTTTTTCATTCATGTTAGACTAGCCGATTACCTACATGAAGTTTGAAGAGGACGAAATACTTGATCTTTGCTTATTTGCGAGAAATAGTTTGGACCGCAAAGGGTTAAACCACGGGACGATTATAAGTGGCAAACGAACGTTCAAGTAAACACATAATCGTCGGTCTTTGTACTCGTTTCATCTCGAAGGAAAAAGGAAATGACTTATATATTAAACGTTTATTTATTAATTTTTCCCTTTCTTATCTATTTGACAATCATATCTATGTGACTCGGTTCTTCCTTTTCTTTTTTAACTTTTTATTTATATTATTTATATTTTATTATTTATTATTTACATTATTCATTGTCTTTTCCTTATTTAATTTGACATTTCCTATATATAACTAGTTTTTTAATGTATAACTTGAACTCGACATATTTATTTATTGCAATTTTGTATCCAAATCCATTACAGATTATATACACTTGATAAGGACCAAAACCAATGGTCGAAACGTCGTATTAATTAAGAATAAATTTGGCCAGTTGGGTCGTTCAACACAAACACTTGGTTTGATTATTATTGGCGAAGCAAACGATTACTTCATTAAAAGACTTATATATTGTTTCTGTTAATGACTTTTCTTTTACTTTATTCTTTCAACACGTTTCTCTCCAATATTCCACGATTACGGTTGTTTGCACGGAAACCGTAATCTCGATTCGGCCGCGGAGGATCATTCGAACAATGCAATTCTGTACGAAATGCCAGCCAGAAGACAGGATGCATCGTTCACCGCGCGGCCATACGCGCGCGAAACCTCGCGTGTATGCGTGCGCATTCGCGCCCGTAACTGCGATGCGTAACAATACAATCGCGATTTACGGAGAAATAAGCAATCATACGAATCTGCTTCGTGTGCGAGGAATATCGAGTGTATTACGGCGATGATCGATAAGGAGAGGAGTTATACTTACAACCGAGTTATACGATGCGATTGAGTTGCTAATGTTGAGAATATTCTAATAGTGACTCCGGAATGATATTAAATTATTTTCCGACGATGCATCTAACAATGATTACTAAACCATTGAAACCGATTGTATAATGATAATGGATCGAAAGGAAACAGTATCGAAGAATAGATCTCTCGTAATTCGTGTAGTGACCTACGAACACTTCACCTCGGTTGAAATTTCTAGAACGCGGATGATAAATAAGATGGTAACGGATATCCAGAATATTGCTTATCATTACAGACTTAGTGGATGTCTAATCGAATCTAATCAGAAATATATCTAGTTGGTATCTACGTTGTGTGAATATGTGCGGCGATTGCATGGCCTGTCCTCTTCACGCTCACTCTCTATAATGGGATTACGTCCGAGCGGAAGAAAGGATACGGACCCAGTCCGCATTCCATGGCATCTATTGGAGAGAGAGAGAGAGAGAGAGAGAGAGAGAGAGAGAGAGAGAGAGAGAGAAAGAGAGCATCCGCGCGATTATACTTAACTGAGCCATAATTTAACCACCGCCGTAAAGCTTCGAGGAAGACGCGCGAGAAAACGACGATCTGCATCTGCCTCACGTGCGCTTTGTTTCACGAATATACATACATATAACAGACGCAAACTCTTAGGCTAATATTACATGTGTCGTACGACAAAATTTTTAAACACGTTGATTGGCTGCTGGATAGAGAAATTCTCGAGTCTCTATCTCGTAGCCAATTAACACGCTTGAAAATTTTGTCGTACGACACATGTAATATTAGCCTTATCCTTCAAACAAAACGTCTTCTTCTTCGAATCAGAAAATTTGGCTGTGAGCGGGAAACTAAAAAAATCATTTGTAATAATATTTGGCACAAAATTAAAGTTAGACTTCTATCTACGAGTAATTCTAAAATTTCAAATGAAACGAATAAATTATTTAATTCTAAGGTATGAAAGACATTGTAAGATATCCATTGTAATTTAAAATAGACTTTTTATCATTAAATTAAAAGTTATTAATGGCGAATAAGCTCGTTTTGCATAATAAATGCAATCGATTTGGAATATATTTTTTGCTTTTCTGCACTGAGAAAAAAAATTTGTTGAAAAAACAAAATATTTAGTCCGATACGTTCAACTAAAACATTAATTGGTTTAACTGAGCATTAGTTGAATTAACAAATTCTTGATTAAAAAATGTTGATGGTTGACATGAATGAACTTTAATTCAACTAATGTTCAGTTAAACCAACTAATGTTTTAGTTGAACGTATCGGACTAAATATTTCCTTTTTTCAACAAATTTTTTTTTTCAGTGTGTATATTGAGTTTTCAGATGATCGCCTTTAGAACAGAATTTTCAGATTATTCTTCGATCGAACGAGGGACGTCCTTGCGTTCCGCCATCCTTCGGGGCCGTAGCTGAAGCGCGAACGGAATTTCCGCGTGGGAACCGGCCGCGGCGTTTCAGATCGCGATCGTCCTCGACGCGCTTCTCCTCGGAACTGCCGTGGTTGCTCTTTTTGCGTTTAAATTGGCTCGGCTCGTTAGGCGTAATTAAGAGTCGGCGGGAGGCGCTTGCGTTGAATATAAAATTCCATCTTGCCACCCTTGGGTGCAGCGCGCTACGCGCGCTGGGCTCGTGCGCTGCATTTCCACGTGCACGCGGCGTTGCGTGCAACGGCCGATTAACCCTCCCTTTCTTCCTTTTTCCCGACGCGACGGCGCGGATTAATTTCTTTAATATCCCACGCGTGACTACGTGTGACTGTTACTTACTAAGAGTTTAGATGTACACGCCTCGCAATCGCGTGTTTTGCAGGGAAAGCAACGGATAGCAGTATAGATTGATAAATAATAAGCTCTCACGCTTCGCGAAGACCAAGCGTGACGCTTGGCGGACGCGGATACGCACGTGCCTTTACTTGGATTATTCCCGGGAAAACGACGAGCGCCGTCAACGTTGAAATAACGCGTCCATTCAGGAAAGCGCATCCATTATTCATCAACAGACGACCGCATCCGCTCGACGAATCCACGGTTCCGCTCGAACGGCGCGTTTACGAATTATCGTCGTCAAGCGTAGGACGGCGGCTCGTGATTCAGAATGCACGGCAATTTTGTCCCTCGGCCTGCACGCGAGACGCGTACGTATTTTAGCGACGCATCCCCGTTGCGCGAATGCATCCGATCGACCGCTTTACCGTTCGACCGCTGAAAACCGCCTGCCGCGCACGAGACAACGCTAAAGTTATCCCGTGAATGGACAATAAATCGGACGGTAAATCGGAAATGTTTTCGGGTTTACGGTATCCACGTATACGGTATCTCTGTACGTACTTTCTAAAACGGAAAGGTTAAAATAGTCAAGCCCGTATCACCGAAGATCTTAACGATAAGAAAAACTCGTATCTTAAAGCCGTGCATGGAAAGAACGGTTTTGCTAAAATATCTAAAAATCCAGCCAGATACAGATCTGAAAATAATTTTGTTAGACCATCAAAAGTAACTATATAGGACACTCAAACATAATGACAATGCTGCAAAAAGTTTTGATATTCTACACTGAGAAAAAAAACACAAGTAGTTCATTCAATTGTATTATTAATAGACCCAATATTTGGATTATTAAAACAATGATTGAATTATTGGTTTAAAAATGCAGACATTGGGTCTAATAATAATACAATTGAATGAACTACTTTATGTTATTGGCACCCCGGTGATAACACTTTAATTGAAGCGACAGCTTTTTTTCAGTGTAGCAACTGTTTTCGGCGTCCTACATAATTATTTTGATGACCCAACAAAATTATTTTCAGATCTATGTCTGGTCAAATTTTTATATATTTCAGCAAAACCATTCTTTCCGTGTGCTTACAATTAGTCGTTCTCGAGGAAATTTTTGAACAATTCCTCACTTATGTACATGTCCATATACGAATTTGCATACTGCTTAAATAAGAAATCCTTGCTTCTTAAGAAACCGCTATGGACAGATAGGTTTCTCTCTTCTTCTCTCTCTCTTTATCTTTTTCATATTTTTTTTAATCATTTTATATGATAAAATTAAAACGAGAAATAGTGACGATTGATTAATGAAAAATAACTAAATACCCGTTAATCTGCAATAGTGTATGGCGTCAATGACTACGTTTAACAAACGTCTTCTTGCTATTATATAACGATATATACACACATTGACTAAAAAGATGACGTAAACAGATAGGAGGAAATGCTTCAAACCATCTTTATTCTCGTGCTTCGTTTTAATGCTTAATCGTGATTTATTTTTCAAAGATAATATATCTTTACTCTTAGAAAACCTCATGCTTCCTCTCTTGCTGTATCTTTCCTCATAAGAAGGGCAATAAAACGGAAGGAAAAGATCCAAGTGAGACCGACGGAACAACAGTTTAGAAAAATGCGAAGAGCTAAGGATCTCTTCTTTTCCTTTCAAGACAGGATAAAGTCTCGGGATCTCCGGACGTTCTTCGGAGATATATATCCGCGGGACACGAGCGACAGAGTTCAATTCTCCCCGATACGGCAATCGATGCATCGGGATCGTTAATCCGTCGCAGTGCGACGTTAGACGCGACGCGTCGCGACGCGGCAATCGCTTCGGCAATAAAATCTTACGATTATATGCTCAAGCCTTACTGTTGACGCTCGTCGGCAAGATTCACCGACTTTCCTCCGAATAGTATTGCTCACGCCGCCCAGCTTGAGGCGCACAGTGCGCTAACGGTGCATACGCGCGCAACGGATGCCGTGTCACCTTGCGGTGCTTAAAGCGTGCAGCCGCGAATTTGCCGCGAGTACGCACGATTCTATTTCCATTTCCACTTCCACCGTGAATACTGGGGTAGACCGGCGATTTAACCGAGGCACTGCGTTCCTCGCGACTGCAGTCGACGTATTTCCGTGTCCCTATGAAAAGAAGCGATTTGTGAAGTGAGAAGAGAGGACACGCCACATTTTATTTAAAAAAAGACTACATATATTAGAGGAAAGTAGCCAAATATGGAATAGTATATCTAATATGGAATAGAGAGCGCCGTATCTAAAAATCAAGTATTCGCTTGTTTAATTTTTAGATATGACGCTCTATTCCATATTAAGTATACTATTCCATATTTGGCTACTTTCCTCTATACATATATGTGAATGCTATTAAACAGGAATACCATCCCGGGAAAAAATTTTCATATATAAACATACACGACATATATAATTATATATGGTCCATACATGTTTTCCTTCTCTTGTATAATCTCTATTTGTATATATAAGAAAAATAATAATAAAAAGAATTTAAAAATAATTAAAAGGATAATTTCCGCAATGTTTTTTAAAAAGAAAAGTAAAATTGAAAAAATTGCCCATATATAATCATATATAATTATATATGGGCAATTTTTTTTTATTACCTCAAACTTTACTTTTCTTTTAAGAAAACATTGCGGAAATTATTCTTTTAATTATTTTTAAATTCTTTTTAGTATTATTTTTCTTATATATATATACGAATAGAGATTATACAAGAGAAGGAAAACATGTATGGACAAATTTCATATATAATTATATATATTCATATATGTTTATATATGAAAATTTTTTCCCAGGATATTTTCTAATTTTATTTACATGAAAATTATTTGGAAATATAAAGAAAGTCACAAACACACTAAACACATTAATGTTGTAATAAGTCACAAAAATAAAATTCATAAAAATAAGATTCATTTTCAACGTGAATAAGTTTATTACTTCAGCATTCTCGAATTTCGTCTTGAATTTTCGGGATAATTTGAAAGTGACCTTTTCACATTAGGTTTGAAGATTGTAAACAGATTATTTACGATAGTAAACAGATCGTAAGCGACATATTATATTTATTCGTCGTTGTAACGATATTACACTACCGCTCAAAAGTTTGGAGCATCTCGAAATTTTGAAAAAAAAATTTAATCAATTTTATTTACTAACATTGTATTATAAATGTACGAAAGTTTATATTGTTTAAATCTTAAATTTTCCAATAGTATACGTTCAAAAATTGAGAATCACAATTCCGTTCGGAATGATAGACACTTGTTCTATGCTTATCTTTGTCGTTTCCTTGTAGTTTTTTTATCTTTGTCCTATGTTTTTCGGAATCATTCCGAACGGAGTAATTACCGAATAGATTCATAATACGTACCCTGTATATATTAAAAATAATATGTATTAATTTATTTGACATAAATAAATGCCACGTTGCTCGTTTGAGTGTACCGGGCTCGTGAATGTGCACAAAAGTGCACAAGCATTGTTTGGAGATCGTGGGAAACCGGGAAGCGATTAGGGAAAGAGAAGAAAAGAGAGAGAGAGAGAAAGAGAGGAAGAGAAACTGCGTTGGGCACGTATTTGCTTGGCACCCACCCGGTGCAATACGCGTTCGACGTAGAAGAATAACCGCGGAAGCGGCTTCTGGAAGGTCACGAGAACGCGCAAGTAAGGCGCATCCACCGTGAAAAGCGCCAGGATGCACGTCGAGGCGTCTCGGCCTTGACTCCTGATGCACCAACGTATGTGGGTTACGAATAATAAAAACTACATAGCACATTGCTGGTGGATTTGAAGCATTAAATTAAAAATTTTCTCATTTTTTAAATTTTATGCATTAAAATGTACGAAGTTTTGAAAAGAAGAAAATTTTTAATTTCCCGGAAAACGGTTTGTCGCGAGACAATTTTCTTCGTTTGAGAATTGTGTGCATTTGAATTGGAGACCTACAAACTATTTTCTCGTATAATTGTAGAAACGGAAGTTTGTAAAACGGAGCGCAATTGTCTGGTCGTGCACTTTTTTGTGAAGCGCGACGAATGCGTCGATTGTATGCATCGAAATGCTTTCTAGGGAAAAGGGGAATGTAGGAAATCGTCGCGCTGTTAGTCGTAATCGGTTAGCAGAGAGAGGAGGAGAGAGATTCTCTGATAGCGTTGTTTTTAATGTTATTGTGTGATATTCTTGAATCGATACGAAACGATGCCGATTTGAATCAATTATTTAGCGTATATCATTAAGTTAAAACGGATCGTTTTAACTTAATGAGTTTTAACTTCTCATAAGCATATGCATACCTACTCTGTTCCTTTTCTAAAGACAATTACATTAGACTGGCACAGAACATTTGAATTAATTATTTAATTAATTAATTATTTAGCGTATCATCAAAACGATCCGTTTTAACTTAATGATACGCTAAATAATTAATTTAAATGTTCTGTGCCAATCTAATGTAATTGTGTTTAGAAAAGAAACAGAGTAGGTATGCATATGCTTATGAGAATGTTCATTAAATGTTTCTAAAAGAAAAACGAGGCAGTAAAAAAGAAAGAAAAAGAAGTAAAAAAGAAAGAAAAAGTACCCTTAAATTTATTTCTACTTTTTCCAATATGAAAAAAAGTGAAATTAAAAATTTGGAAATTAAATAAAGTTTTTAATTACAAACCGAATTAAATTTATTATTAAATTTAAAATATTAATATAATTAAAATTCTAAATATATATCAAATTTATTATTAAATTATTTATGTACTTTTTATTGTTATATTAAAAATTCTCCTATTATTTTTAATTACATAAGTATTTGTTCTATTAAATATGATTTATTGCACGTACAACCGTTCTTCAGGCTCGCACTAACCGTCGATTTGTAATCAAAAATTCTTCCTCTCTTTTTCAGAACCTTACAGTTTATATTCGTCGAACCTGAAACTATAAATGCGTCTATTATAATGACAATGACAATATATATATATAATTAAGTATACATAAGCGTTAAAAAATATAACTTAACATTAAAGAAAGTTTATTTATAAGCTTTCTATTAAAATCCAAAAAAATTCTTGCCTCTTCATTCTTGCTCCAGTCTAACTTGCAAAACTAGGTCACTAAAAAGAAAAGCAGAATTCATCTTCGACCTTCTTGTAGAGATTGGCCTCATCCTCGCCCACTTCGACAAGCGTGAGGCTCGGCGACGAGTGCAACCGAGACCGAGAGTGCGAGGTCGGCATTACTAATAGCCACTGCTACTTGGGTTATTGCCGGTGTCAGCCCTTCTTCGCCGGCTACAATGGAACCCATTGTCTCGAATGTAAGTCCATCCAAGTACCCTTTTATCTCCTCCAACCACAGCTCTCTCCCTTCCATCTCTCGATCGAAATCGATGTCCTTGAACGGTCGCTTTACAGCGCAAAAGTCTCAAAGACTTACGCGAAGAGTTTTATTAAAAAATCTTTAATGGAATATTCTGTTATTGTTTAATGAAGAAGAAGACACTGCTTCACGTTATAATGTAAGATTTGCTGATATCTTCTAATGTTGCAGCAACTCTACTGGGCAACGATTGCCTTGTGAAGGAACAGTGCTCCTTGAAAGTGGCAAACAGTAGTTGCCTCGAGGGCGTGTGCAGATGCGAGGAAGGGCACTTGCAGTTTCGCAGACATACTTGCCTGGGACGTAAGTACATTCTGATTAATGCATCTCAATTAAGAATGTTTGATAACGTGCCACGAAATCACGTGAATCATCAATCAAGATCAACAAGAACAGAAATTTTGTCGAATAATATAGAGTATTGAATCCAATTCTAAGTACTGAATTAGAATACTTAGAATTCATTTCTAAATTCAGACTACAAAAAATAGAATTAAAGTAAACTTATTTCCGATCCTATCGATTGCGAAACAATAATGTGTGATGACATCATATCGGTTTATTAATACACCACGACAGATCGATAGACACCGTAATAAGCCATTCGCTCGTGTTCCTTGACGTTACCGTTGGTAGCTGTCTTCGCGTGACATTAAGGCGATCATTAGCGACGTGGAACGATTCACATCGGTGAAAGGATCGACGATGAATAGCCAGGCGAAGCGTAGTTAGAGTATCCCGCGGAGAAAATTCTAATTTATGTGATCTTCTCCTTCTCGGCTCATCGAACGCGCTCATGTACACGCGCGTAGGCTATGTAGCGTGCCTTGAAAATGTATTCCGAGGGATCGTATACTCTCTTTCGCTCTCTCTTGATTTATCGAGAGTCAGTTTCGATCGCTGACAGCCGCTTATTGCGCCGTTTCCGATGCCGGGATCACCGCGATTTCTTCGCTAACGATCTCGGCTATTTATTGTCGTCATAAAAATACATCCAAGATATCTTCACGAACAGATTGTCTTACGTAAATCAAAGACAATAGAATACGAGTTTATTTATTTACAAAAGTTTTTTACTTAAAATATGATCATGTAATAAATTTTCTTAAAAATAATCAAATGTAAATTATGTATGCATAAAATGCTTATCTATAGAGGAAAGTAGCCAAATATGGTACAGTATACCTAATATGGAATAGAGAGAGCGTCATATCTAAAAATCAAAGCGAATACTCGTCAACAGTAATAAATTTCCTTAAAAATAATCAAATGTAAATTGTGTATGAATAAAATGCTTATAGAGGAAAGTAGCCAAATATGGAATAGTATACCTAATATGGAATAGAGAGAGCGCCATATCTAAAAATCAAACAAGCGAATACTCGTCAACAGCATATTGGTAATCTCTTTCATTCGAAAGAGATTGGTTATCTCTTTTATTCGAGCTGTGGGATGCTTCTTAGTTAATGAACGAAGCGTAGGGAAAGGTCAGGAAAGAGCGGGGCGAACACAAAGGATTTGTTCTCAGTGGTATAATGAGCCCGACACGTATACTGTATATACTATATCTGATATATTTATCACAGAGGTAAAATGGCGACTGCGACTCATTCGAAAGAGATAACCAATATGCTGTTGACGAGTATTCGCTTGTTTGATTTTAGATATGGCGCTCTATTCCATATTAGGTATACTATTCGGACTATTCCATATTTGGCTACTTTCCTCTAACATTGATATTGATATCTTCTTTGATAAGAAGAAATTATGAAGTAATTGTAGAAAAATCGCGAAGATTGAACAATTAAAATAAAAAGTTATAAGAATTGTAAAAATTGAAAAAGGATGGAAAGAATTTTTAATAATGGATAAATATATACTATTTATTTATCGGAATCTTTTTATATTTCACTGTCAATGTGCAATTTTTTTTGCTGTAACTTAAGAAATACGAGCGTAGCTTGACTATTCTTGCCTGTCAATAGGCAACAAGTTTTATTTCTTCAGATGTAACAATGGTTTTTGGCAAACAGGATTGACTCGCCGGTGCGCTCAAGTTCGTAAATCGAGAAACGAATCTAATTTGCAGCGGCTAAACTCGGCGAGGTATGTTACGAGCACGCTCACTGTCGTCTCTGGGATCCCGAGTCGCATTGCGATTTTCTCATCCCGGATTTATTCGGTCGCTGCCAATGCACCGCACCGATGCGCCGCGAGGGCGACGTGTGCCGACCTGACAGTCTTGTGAGGCCCGCGCCGCTTCCGGAGCATCTGCCTCCTACACAGGAGCCAATAATAGAGGACGTGAGTGAACGCGATAAGGAAACTGTCACCGAAGGACAAAAGGGCGACACTGAAGGGGAACAAGACACAGGTACGCGTAATCGGAATTCGACCTGGAATTCAGCTCGTTATGTTATAGAATTTATAAATAGAATCAATTCCTATATAAAAATTAATATTATATATGCATGAAGTTAGAGTATAAGCAAAAATTAGAAAATACTGCATCTTTGTGTATCGTAAATAATTATTTCATTTACATGATTCAAACAAATATTAAAGTATCGAAATTAATGATAACACGAAAAGTGTGTGCGCGAGAAAATTCTTTCATTAATAATTTCTTTACTTTCTTATCACAACAAATTTTAAGAATTATTTTATTCTAGATAAAAATTAGTTTCATTAATTATATATTAATTTTTGATGTCTATATGATGTTTTTTTACTTTCTTAGAGGAGATTTGTTCCCAGGGTGAAAAAGTTCCTATTTCCTTATTTGAAACAGAACTTTGAGATTATCATGTACTAATCGGGACTACATTTCAAACTTTATACTCCATCGAGTGCGCAAACTTGTAACGAGCTAACACGTGGTACCTGACTCCTCCATAAGCCACTTAACATTCCCATGGAGTAATCCTTGGACGCGTACGTTGTACGAGAACGAGAATTGTATCAGACTGCATCATCGCCTCTCTAGGTTTCACGCGCCTTTTATCCGATAATCAGCTTTTCCGCGTGCACACGGACGCAACGGGAATTCGCGAGACCGAACGGTTTCGTATTCCGGCCCGAATGCGCTCGAGCGGATTAACGAGATGAGGCGATTCGCATTCTTAATTAGCACGATCATTAACGAAACACGAGTGGCATTTCCCTGCGAACGCGTACAAAAAAAACCTGCACGTGCGCTGCGATCACAAGCGATCATTGCACGTGAAATTTTATTATCCTCCATTATCACTTCCAAAGATTTCCCACTGCGTTATATAGATAATGAACGCGTTTAATTAAATATAAACACTAGAATTAGTAGCTTAAAATGATCTTTTCCAATATCTTCTCTCTTGGATAGGCGTTCAGATATCCTGGTTAAAGAACGCAACGATGCTTCTATCGACGGAACCTCCCAGTCAATTGATACCGGTGAATCTGGTGACGAGACCGTCATTAAGCTTGAGACCCGGATCCAACAATCGTCCCGGACCAAACGAGCTCCCCGACGATGACGATGCTGTCGTTATCGAGGCGGAAGTTACCGAGCTCGTTCATGTTACGACGACCTCGACAACTTCCGGTAAGAAGTCAACGTTCTCGTATTTTAACAGATATTTTTTTAGTGACGCAATGAAAAATTAGCGGGCTACACTGGGCGTATTTAAAGCGTTTAAAATTGATAGATTACAGTCTCGCGATTTGGACTCTTGATTGACACCCGTAATTTAATCTGACTTTTTCTGCCTTTCAGCGCCAATAAAGACGGACCGTCACGAGAGCACGATAATGACGGCCGTCAGTCTGGGGTTGCCGTGCATCGCCGATCTGGAGTGCCGTATGGCCGATTCGATGTCGCGGTGCATCGGTGGTGTGTGCGATTGCAGTTTCCCAACGAACGGCAGTTGCAATGCGCGGCGGACCGGCTGCGCGCCGGGCACGTTCCAATGCCGGTCGTCCGGAAGCTGCATCAGCTGGTTCTTCGTCTGCGACGGCCGCGCCGATTGCGCCGACGGTTCCGACGAAGAGTGTACCGGTCCTCGTTGCCCGGTACAAGCGTTCAGATGCAATGACAGTAACGTCTGCATATCGAGATCTGGACTGTGCGACGGCAATCGCGATTGTCCTCGTGGTGAGGATGAGATCGGCTGCAACAATCGGCGAAGTTGGTATTCCGCGCCTTTCGCGCATTTCTTTTTTAAATATTTATAAATTATGCTAAGACTCAAACATTTTTGTAATGTACAGAAGATGATAAAACATTTATTAATCTCCTCCTATTAAACATTTATTAAGACTCCCAAGCAGGGCGAGTTATAAAGTAATTGTTTTGTTATTATAATTATAGTTTTACAGATATTTTCTATATCGATATAATTAAAAATAGGTGACATTGTATTACATTTACGCATTGATATGTTTATTTACTATATTTTAATATAAGTTTTAACGTCATAAACATGTTATTATACGGAAAATTTTTTGGGGTCAATCGCTCGCCCCATTACTTGGGAACTTATGTCTGGGAAATCAGCATGGAAAAGGTTAACACTTGATTTTTAATAACTTTTAATTTTTTGCGCTATCGAGGTAATTTATATCTTATTTTAAAATTAAAAGTGTCCATTTTCGATTGCACATCAAAAAAGGGTACTTTTAAAACCTTCGAAACAAAATAGGCATGAATAATAAACATACTCCGCAATGGTTCAAGATTCCACACCATTACACGTATCGAAAACGACTTTGGAATTCACACGGAACAAAATAAAATTCATTTTTAAAGAAGAATCGATTCTTAAGTCTCCAAATGAGGCCCCGATGGGTTATTTCATGTAAAGTTTTATTTGAAATAGAAGAAGTGGAAGAAAAAAGTTAGCGAGTCTAAAAATGTTTTGAAAGAGAGAACTTTCTAAAAAATTAATCAAGAATGCTTTATATTTTTAATAATCACTTAGGCTACAAGCCTAAGTAATTATTAAAAATATACCTATAGGATAAAAAGAATTATATAAAAAAACTATTAAAATTTAATAATAAATAAAAAAATTATT
Organism: Aphaenogaster floridana; assembly: GCA_003063835.1. Taxonomy (NCBI): domain Eukaryota; kingdom Metazoa; phylum Arthropoda; class Insecta; order Hymenoptera; family Formicidae; genus Aphaenogaster; species Aphaenogaster floridana. The sequence goes on along the minus strand of NJRP01000100.1, from coordinate 384,926 downwards.
AAATATATCAAAAGTGTTCCTGCAAAAATAAAAAATATTACGTTTTGTCAATTCTCAAGTAAAAATAAAAAATATTACGTTTTGTCAATTCTCTGTAGTTATGAATTAAAATCTGATCTCTCTTAGCGGAGTCAGTGGTACTTTATCATAATTTTTATTGTACCGAAAAAAATGAAATGGTTTTGCTTTACACATTTTCTCCACGTACCTTTGGTATTTCATTTTAATTTACACGTGAAATTTCTCAACCTGTGCAGAGTGTCCCGAGGGTGCATTCAGATGCAACAACGGTCAGTGCCTGCCGGCTTACGAATTTTGCAACGCGGTGGTTTCCTGCAGGGACGGTAGCGACGAACCCAGGGGAGCATGTAGGACGCGCAATCGCGGCCGAATCACTGCGAGATACTGTCCGTTTAGATGCGACAACGGAAGGTGTCGTTCTGACGCGATAACTTGCAGCGGCCGGGACGGATGTGGCGATGGTTCCGACGAGAAACACTGCAGCGTCTGCAGTAAGTACTTTTCGAGACGAAGAAAGATTTAAGGAGGTTCTCCAGTCTTTTCACATAATATAAGAACTTGATCAAAGAGTGACCACAAATGCCCATAGACCATGTTCCCCAATTTTTCACACTTGAATTTGTGGTCATGTTTAGCATCAAATGAAAGATCTCGTTAAACTGATTACAAATATGTCGGTGCCAAAGTGTACTTCCTTCCCGTTCCCGAGAAAATGGGCCCCAAAGTAGAGGTGTGCGAATAGTTCGAATTCGAATCGAATCGAATCGAATCACAGTAGATTCGATTCGATTCGTTTTCGAATCTAAAAGGTTCGAATTCGAATAGTTCGAGAATTTCGAATCATCAATGGTTCGATTTCGAATCGATCGCCTATTTTGATTGCTTTATTTATATCTTCCGCGCGACCAATCTTGTATCAGCGCATAATAAAGAAGCAGGAAAATTTGTTATGTAAATCCGGGAAATTTTGATTCGAATTCGATTCGAAGAGGTTTGATTCGATTCGATTCGACGTGAAAATTTCAGATTCGATTTGATTCGATTTCGAACATGTTATCAAAGATTCGATTCGATTCGATTCGACTTGCAAATACTTGATTTGCACACCTCTACCCCAAAGGTCAGCAGACGGCACCATTAATCCTTAACATTAAAACTACCACCGCCGGTAAAATGACCGTTTTTAAAGTTTTGATTAAAAATTCTGTATTCAATATTATCGCTTTTCCTCATTTGACTTCGCGATTTTTCCTTAATATACATATAATCAATTTTTCAATATCTATCTCTCTTCTTCTTTTGTTTCTTCTGATTCAATTGGAAAAAATTTCAATTGGAAAAAATAAAACTTTTATTTAAAAACCGGTCATTTGATCGGTTCGGTAGAAATAGGTATATATAAATTGTTGGTAGCTGTAGTGTTAAAAAATGTGTCACTCAAAGGATTTTTTTCGGGAACGGAAAGGAGGTACACTTTGGCACCGACATATTTGTAATCAGCTTAACAAGATCTTTTATTTGATGCTAAACATGATCACAAATTTGAGTGTGAAAAATTGGGAAACATCTTGTGGTCTTGCTTTTAAGAATAAGTTTATGATTAATATTTAGACATTTCTGAATATTTTCACATTTTTTAACCGTATAGTTTTTTAAATAATTTTCTAAAACAGTATTTAATCTTATGAGAACGAGAGTTTTATAAGTAATTTGAAAAACTACATATATTTATACGTGTGAAGCAATGGAGTTTAAAGAACATCATGGAATTCAAAAAATGAAATTTTACACCGTATTATTTAACCCTTTAAAGTCCAGTGTACATAATTATGTACATTCACTTTGAGTTCTTCCCAAATGTTTTGTATTGATAAAGTAGCGTTTCTGTCGATATAATACTCTTGATCCGTTTTATATGGAGCTAAATTCTCTATCTCAATCCTAAAACAATGGTGTTCTCTATCTCATTCCTAAAACAATGGTGTTCCTGCTAAACAAGTCACTATTGTGATCGTTGATCGTAAATTTTACTCAAACGGAATCGATGCCTGGGCCTTAAAGGGTTAAGAATATAAAACGTACATAAATTATACAATTTTCTTTAAATATGACGTCATATTAGTGAATTAATGCTCCGTTGCCACGTTTCTATCGAAATTATTGATATCTAAACTACATTTAAATCATTACTATAAACATTTGTTTCAATTTTTTCCATATTTAATATTTATTAATATTATAAAAAAATATTTTTAATAACAAATTATTGTTTAAATTTTTATTATTTGTTATTAAGAAAATGACAATGGCCAAAAAGCTCCTGTTAAAAGGTATGAAAAATCACATGGCTCCCCTCTATTTTTTTAAGCTGGAGAACTTCCTTAAGACGTGATGAAAAATGCGCTGTAAAATTCCACGCTCTCAGAAAATCCATCTAACATCTAAAATATAAATAAAACAAGACCTTATCGAAACGTTAAATCTAAACTCGCGCGGCCTTAAAATTTCTATTTTCTGCAGTTACGGTCACTTTTGCATCGAATTTCCTTGATTTGCAACAATCCAACAAGTCGTTTCGCAGTTTGCTGAGAAAAATATCAAAATTAATAGCCACTTATGTGAAAACGTCTTTGAAACAAACGTGGGAGGTACCTCTTTCCGCGTTGTTTTCAAAGCGTTGTTTACGAACGCGGCTTTCTTTCCCTGAGACTTTAATCCTCGACGATCTTATTTACGTTAGACTCTTCAATACATGACTCCAGGGTAGTAACCGTTCGCGATTCGACGCATCGAGAGGCCGTCGTTAGATCCGTGTGCTCCTTCGCTTCCTAGAACCTAACGCAAGGCGGAGTCACGCTCGCGTGTAATTAGAGCGGGATGCATCGATTACGTTGCTATCTTCCGCAATAATCTCTACACGCATCCGGAAGAATACAGTGAGAAATTACATAAATGAATTAGTCATAAACGAGCGTGTATATCCCGAGACGGAAATAACACGCGCGCGATTCGTAGGTATCGTCCATGCAGATTGTTCTCCTCGCGGGCTATTTTACGCGACCGAGATAAGAATGACCATTCTTGTGAACAATACCCTATTAAAAAATTTTTATTAAGATTACAATTGAGAATAAAATTTTTATTGAGATCACAATTGAGAACACAATTGAGAACAAAATTTTTATTGAGATCATAATTGAGAATAAGAATTTTTAGTAGGATAGCCACCGCAATAGCAGAAAATAGTAGAACATTTGCAGGAAAAAGAAAACAAAAAAAAAGACATTTACGATTGCTTGTTTCTCGCTGCGGAAAAGATGTGATATTTTTAGACGTACACGGAGAAAATTTTATATTAAAAATTACTATGTATGGCAGTAGCCGTGGACCATTGCTGGAATTATAAAACTTTTTACTATGTTATTATATTAATAATTATTAATCTCTTTTGTGAAAACATAGTAAAAATTTTTATAATTCCAGCATGGTGCACGGCTACTGCCATACATAGTAATTTTTAATATAAAATTTTCTCCGTGTACGAAAATATTAAACAGTATTTCGATTATTTCATACATCATATAAAATGATTAAACAGTAAACGGAAAAAATGTTCTTAATTAATATCCACAAGAAGGTAATGTTTGGCTCCATAATCTATTATTAATAAAATTATTAATAAAACTATATTTTTTAAAAATTATAATTAACATTAAAATTATATTGATAAAATTATATTAAAGGAGAAATGAATTACATTCACATTGTAACAGCCAATTAGGAAACCTAATTTATAGAGGTGTGCGAATCAAGCATTTGCAAGATCGAATCGAATCGAATCATTGATAACATGTTCGAAATCGAATTGAATCGAATCTGAAATTTTCACATCGAATCGAATCGAACCTCTTAGATTCGAATACGAATCGAATTCGAATCAAATTTTCTTGGATTTACATTACAAATTTTTCTACTTCTTTATTACACATTGGCGTTGATACGCGATGACACACGAATGAGCATGCAGGAGAATTGGTACGTGCTGATAAAAGATTGGTTAGGTGCGGGAGATATAAATGAAGTAATCAAAATAGGCGATCGATTCGAAATCGAACCATCGATGATTCGAGATTCTCGAACTATTCGAATTCGAACCTTTTTGATTCGAAAACGAATCGAATCTACTGTGACCGGCGTCCTGTCGCAAACATTAATATAGAGCAACGCGCCCACGCTGCGAATGATAAGCCACGAGCGGTGAATACAATCAGCGATCGAAAGGAGGTGGATTACGACTGTTTATTCATGCACATTCTACTAGTAGAGATGTGCGAATAGTTCGAATTCGAATCAAATCGAAACCATAAATTAGTAATTTATAGTTGTCCTCTTCGCGAATTTTATTGAGAAATACGCATGACATCGAATGTGCATGAATAAACAGTCGTAATCCACCTCCTTTCGATCGCTGATTGTATTCACCGCTCGCGGCTTATCATTCGCAGCGTGGGCGCGTTGCTCTATATTAATGTTTGCGACAGGACGCCGATTATCAAGCCGGCATGTTGCAGGATGCGGCACAACGATCTAATCTCGACCGGCCGATCTCCTCGTTGCATCGCCCGACGAAAGCAGAAAGAGAGCGAGGGAGAGAGCGAGGAAGAGGAGCAAACCACCAACCGGCTCGTCGATGGTTTCGCGAAGTAAGTGCCCGAGAATTGAGTAGACGGGCGCAAAAGTAAGTGTGACCAAAGATCGTTAAGCCGTATCGCGGTGACTCCGTCTTTCAACGCTCCGCGATTTCGAGACTGAAAGGACCGTTTTTACTCGAGCCGGGTACGACTCCGGCACCCAGAACGAACAGAGATAGAGAGAATTTTCCGTCGAACCTCTTGCGCGAGATCTCGCGTTAAATCGAACCGGACGGACCGGGCCAGTGACCGCCGTCGTAGCGAGTCGCGCTCTTAGGAGGAATGATTGCGCTCGTGTAATAATGGGACTTAATCACGTATAGTAATACCGTAAGACGGGTATAGCTTGCACCAAGGGATAACCAACCACCCAGCAAACACAAATCTAGCAGTTACATAACATAGATGCAATAGTTATGTTACATGTAACATTTACATCAATGTTATGTAACTGCTGCAAACTGTGTTTACTGGGCAAGGACCTTGGTCACTCCACGACGGATAAAGCGCGTACTTAGGTCTTATCTTTGAAATATTTGGCAATAGATAGAGTATCGCATGTGTCCGAGGTCCCTATTCTAAATAAAATCAATAATACGAATTTTTTAAAACTTACAATAGATACAAGGACATGATTAATATTATTATGTTGTGTTAGACAAATGCTAGATTGACTAATTGTAAGCCGTAAAATAAATTCATATGTCTGGTAAATGAATGAAAAAATTTTGGAAATGTTAGGCTACTTTAAGAGGAAGATTCGGAGTTTCGAGTTTGCACCATGTATTTAACGCGGAAGACGCAATATCGTAAGTAAAGTATCATTAAAAAGCATATACTGGCAATATCGGCATGTAACATTTAGATAGTCTAAAACTAATTGTAAGCCTAAAACATATCGCATATATATTCAGATTCAGAATATATTATTCGGCGAAGCGTACATACATAAATGATAATACGTCTTCCGTTTGAATCTCAATGACGCACGTATTTATTAACATAGATTTTAAAAGTCGCTCCAAGAGAAGAATGGATATTTTATAAATGTCAAAAGTGTACAGATGATATAAAATTATCGAGGCAACAAGACTATAAACAAATATTGACTTTTGTACAATTTTGTATCTGTCAATTACTATTTCGATAGGATATTTGACGCGTTTCGTATATATCTTGTAATTTTTTTGTCATACGTATCAAAACACAAAAAGTAAAATGTAACTTTTAATAAAGAATGAAAATCTGTTTTTATTATATTTATTATTGAAACCAAACACTACTACTATGTCCACAATTACGATGTGCCATTTCAGAATTTTTCCATTTTCAAAACGCAACAAATAATTAACTCTGTATGATATTTTAAAAGATCGGTTATGTAACGAATGCATTTTGCAGCACGTAACAAGCGTAAATAGCGTGAATCTTGTTAGCGAGTCACCGATAATTCGTATTGCAAATATGACGATAAAAGTCGGATTTGCATTATAAATTGTCTCATTATCTACGACGTCGATGCATATAAAGATTGCTTTGTCCGACGATGAATGTGAATAAAATAATATTAAATAATGCTATGAAGTCGATAATAAGCAAAAGAAATAAAATCCTGATAAAATGAATAAATTATGTACAACGAAGGAATGTATTTCGTTGATTGTAACCATTAATTGCGCCTAACTGTGGATCACTCGAATACTCAAAAATACCAAAATTATGAGAGCATTCTGTACGGTGGCACGACGAAAGCAAACGGAAAAATCTCAGCACATCGCGTGCCTCTACGCAGTCCAATGTCGGCCGATGTTTCTGCGGCTGATGTTGGTCCCGGGCAATTCCGCGACTGCGTGTCTGGCTTCGCTGGTGCTCGTCGATAACTGCCCGCACGATATATCCCGGAACGACGTGCACGTGCTGCAGCATCAGGTACGTATTTCCGTCCAGCAAACAGACTTTAATTCTAGAACACCTTTCTTTAAACATGCTGTGATTCAAACTCTTTTGTCTTCAAAATATGCAGTAAAACTTGGGCAATATTTTTCAGAAAAAAAATATTTTGTAAATAAAAAAATTTTTGAATAATGTTTTTCGATCTCGGTATATCTTGGTGAATCCTCAAGGAATGCTTTTAAATTAAATATTAGATGAAAAGTAAATTGAGCATAATTGTGAACGAAGTTGTCGGATCTGAAGAACCGCAATGCGCAATATTTGAAGGTCAATCTTATCGACAGAAGTCAGTGCCGTGCGTGCTTTAAGCACTACATCCGCGGCTTTTATAGGATAGAAGTTAAATTAAGTTAGGGTTTAATTAACTTTCGGCCATAATTGCATTCGCGTCTTTTCTCACCACGTTCCGACTTTTAATCCCGGATCGTTAGGGCGCAGACCGACGTTGAGATCTCATTTTTCATCCCGTTAACGTCGAAAGTTTGCAACGCAGAAATTAACGTGACGCTTATTAATGGCACGGCTGGAGAATTAATCGTGCGCTTCATGCGTATATCTTTCTGTAATCCCGCTTTACTTCTCCATGTTGAATGGTTGATTAGGATAACGGAGACATATCAGAGTCATATTTCATATACTTGTGATAGTGATCGCTTGTAAATAATTTTGTAACTGACGGATGAAATTTTATAGTTACCGCCGATTCTTATAATTTTTCCGAAACGGTTACCTACAAGTAATATAAATTCTACTTTTAAACATATTTGAATAGGTAAGCAAAAATACACGTTTCAATCAATATTATACCAATAAATAAATGTAATCTGATATGAGCAAAGAGTTATATATTCAAATAAATCATGTTATACTATATTATACGTATTATATTTATGCTTCTATAAAGTAATTTTATTATTTTAATAATGAATTATATATTCAACAGGTGCTCTTAAATCATAAGCACACACACACACAATCATGTTTTATAGACTTCGATACTAGACAATATTTCGATATCATATTTGTCTCGATATTAGGATAACCTTGAATAACTCTTTCTGGATTAAAGATCATGGATTATAGATTAAAATAATTTTTATTTTCAAAACTAGATATCTACAGTGCAGTCGGATTAAAAATTAAATTAATTGATTAGCAATCTGATTTACAATCTTATTTACAAAATTGAATTAAATAAAGTCAGCGATATCCTATCTGGCGTAATCCGTAAACCACGACCTTAATAAGAAATTGGTATTAGAGTTTGCAAAGAACGTCGAACAAGTAAAATAATTTTACTAATGATTTTACCGTGAGCACGTAATGCATACTTCATTGTACTCCAGCATTAAAAATAGGCATGCTGCAGCCGACTGAATATTTTATGTTAATCGGATGAGTAGGGATGAGTAGGAGTGATATTCAAAAATATCGATACTACTGGCGGCACTGTCATAATTTATTCTAACTTTATAAAAGCGTCTCATTTAGTTTCTCTTTTAGAATAGAATGTTCTATCAATGAACTTGACAATGAACTTTCTTCATGTGTCAAGGGATCTATTTCTGCCTAAAAAATATTTTCGAAAAACCTATTTTTCATTTTTACCTTGAACTTAAATGTATGGCTAGATTCACAATTTTAAGCTTTTTTACTAGTGACAAGTATAACTATGTTTCATTTTGTTATACATTTTACCTCGTACTATTTTTATATAAAATTGTGTGAAGCAAAATAAGTGTTGTCATAATTGAATTACTGCAAAATATATTCTTCAGTTTTATTTGAAATTTTGAAGAACGAACATCATGAATTTTATTTATGTATATCATTCAATCAATTTTTAATCTAAAGATGCGCTCGGCCACTGCATCTTAATCAATATAGGTATATATATGTATATATATACAGGGTGTTCCAGTAACTCTGTTACAAGGCAATATCTCCGTTACCATTAATGATACGCGGAAATACCTAAGGAATAAATTGTTTGGTTCGGAGGGACACATATTATAGTGGGTATCATTTTTTTCTCAAGCTCATATTTTTAGAGATTTCTAGGTCGTTGATGTTTTTTTAAATGAGACTGTATATTTCTATCATTATAGCGTAATAGCTGAGATCGAGACGAATCCAACAATCTATAATACAATAATCCTAATGTGACCTTGAGTACGAAAAATTCAGAAATTCTGGGGAATGCCCTGGTGGAAATAAGTCACTGAAATTGTTGAAACCCACTTTGAAATGAGAAATGAAAATGATTTAAATATTGTTGAATATATTTCAGTAGAAAAAATACTTTTAATACTGAAATGCTATGAATTCTAAAGATAAATAATAGAAATTATGGAAAAGTAATGAAAAGTAATGAAAAAATATATCAGGGTGATTTTTTCTTCGACACGACTGGCCAAATTTATTAAGAAACTTCTTACGACGTTCCGACCATAGTTTTTGGTCCTTATCAAGTAATAAACGTTTGAATTACAAAGCAACACTTAAGGCATTGTGTCCAAAACAAGCCCAAAAATCTGAGGAACAAATTAATAACATTCAATATAGACAATGACATTATAATACATTAAAAATTCGAGGATTAAATTCTTACGTGTTTTGTGCGTCATATGAAAAATACAATTAAAAATGTTCATATCGTCGAATACATATATTATAGGTAGTTTGCAGTTGCTCTCAAGAAGCACGTCAACGATGATCGACAGATAAATAACTAATAATCGTTGGTAAGCGAGCAGATGTATATAAATTGCTTTTATTATTATATCATATGTCTCGGTCAAAAGGTCTGAAAAAAAAAATATTTTTGCAGATTTATTTACAAAAAATAAACACTGAAATATGCAGAAATACTATGAATCCTAAAGATAATCATTGAAAATTCGTGGGAAAAAAATGAAAAGTAATGTAAAATGTATGATATTTTTACAGATTTATTACTGTAAATGTACAATTAAATATGCTGAAATACTATGAATCCTATGGATAATTAATAAAAAT
>NJRP01000100.1:339164-357048 GCA_003063835.1 Aphaenogaster floridana | reverse complement strand
ACATATTTTCGATTAAAAATGAGAACATTTGTATATGAGCAAACAGATGAGCATAGTAATATTACTGCTCGATACTTTTATTTTCGAAATACCACTCCTTTAATTTTCAACTTCGTATTTGAAATTTCATATACGGTATCTGCATAAAAACTTCCTATTTTTATATTATTTTTAATACAAATTTTTTTAACAGTGTAGTTAACCTGTTGTATATACGTATATTGATTTATCGGAACTCGTACTTTGAATCTATGAAACAGATTTGTGTCACGCTTTACATTTTAACGCTACTTTTGTCGGCTACCGTAACGCGCAACGTGGCCTATCATTCAACGTCCGAGAGAGAGATATATTCAATTATACACCTACGCTTTCTACGAAGGGAGTCGGTGGGGTTCGATCATTTTATCTTATATCATCCGCTCTCCGAAGCATAATATCGCGTATCAGAAGAACGTTATCTCCGTTTCGAAGAACTTGTGGATTTTTATATGAAATAATCAAACATTAGAATTTTTTTATTCATTTCCGCGCTAGATAGCTATGATATTTCAAGTACAGTAGAACTTGGTTTATTCGAACATGTCGGGGGACAAGACAGTTCCGATAACCGAATGGTTCGGATAACACAGGCTCACCAGCTCTCCTCTTTATCAGTACTTATTAGTTTCGATAACACCGTGCGACAGCATTTTTCACGAAAATCTATATCGATGTGCAAATAGAGAAGTAATCTAGCATAGAAGTGCGTTCCGTTCCGCGAGATCAAGTTATTTGTGTTTTTTATGCACATTTGAAGTTTAGGAGGGTCATTTCGGCCGCGGTGCAAAATGAAATTTTGCGAGTGTCTGAATATCATGTATTTCTATGTAAACTTGATCACTGAATCTAAAAATGATAAAATTAAAGCGATTGGAGCAGAGTAAAATGGCGAAAAATGCAGTTTTAGTCGAAAATCGCTCAAATTTCTCCTTTTTCGGCCTTTCTATGCGGAACGGAACACACTTCTATGCTAGATTTCGTCTTTACTTTTATGGATATATCAATATTTTTGTACATGAAAAAAATTTTTTGTTACACGGTATAATAGGAGCTGAGGTTCAGAAAACTGAGGTCGAGCACGTCTGTGTGTTTTGTGTAGGCTAACACATACTTAGTTGGCACTTAACATACTTCACATATATTTAGTTTACTCTGAACACAAGCAAATGTTTGTATTTTTGATATAACGATACACTTTTATAAAACTGGAACTTCCCTCGACCGTAGTTCGGATAATAAGAACTTCTATGAATGATGTTTGGAATTCAGCACGAACTTCGTATAAACGGAGTGCAGATAAACGGAGTTCTACTGTATCGAGTTATTTGTTGGATAGCAATAATATCGTTTCAAATATCAGGTTATCTAATAAAAATGCTATTGTGATTGTGATTTAATCCAATCATTTTTGTCAACTTTTCTGTTCTTTCTCTAAATTACGCGATAATACAGTGTAGGTACATAACTTGCGCATTAAGTGAATACACCTGTATATTGTGTGAAAATTTCCGTCTCTCGGGAAGTCGAGATGTTTAACTATGATTGTTTTTCTTTCCTTGTCATGCACAAACGAATAAGTGGAAGATACGCAATCAGATTATTCATACAGATTGTTTATGATAAAAATGAGAATTGTAAGAACGCGGATAAGATGTTCTTCTGTGCATAATGAAGAAACAAGATGGATATAACTAACAGATATAATTTAGTACTCAAAATTGATAATATTTTAAATAGATAAATAAACTTGTAACAAAATAATTAAGAAGTGATTAGGGGAAGAATTCCTATATTATTTTATCCCGTCTAATAAAGATAAGAATACGTTTCGGTGTGATAATAATTAAAGCAAGAAAATTAGTTCTTTTTCTAACATAATATATTTTTTTATAATGAATTTTTATTTCAGAAATTTTTTTATACTTATTGTTTTGCTATATTATTATTTTGTCCCATTATCTTTAGCACTTGTGTTTGATATTATACTTACTCCCGGAATAGCAATTACTTAATATGCACACATAATTACGGCGCATATATTGCGTAATAAAGATTAAACAAACGTGACTAAAAGTGTTTGTTTCGAATATCACATTGATGGTTGTTGGCAGAACTCGTATGACTTTAATTACGGTTAAATACGTTCGGCTGCCGGAAGTCGAGCGAGATGAGGTCTTATCGGAAGTGTATCCGTCGAAACGAAATTGAAACTAGCTTGCGACGAACTTTGTATCGCGCACGATTGGCCTATCAAGAGGAGAACGTACAAGTTCACCACAGCACAAGCGACATTTATCTAATCAGTTCGATGTTTTGCCACTTTAACCCTTAACTGGTGACATAGAAAAAGTCAGCACAGTTGGTGGTGAAGTATCTTTCTTCTTAACTACTTATGTCTTCTTTAGATTCTTTTAGATTCTTTTTAGAATTATTTTAGAGTCTAAAAAAAGAATCGATTTTTGGATATTACGTTAATTGCTTTTATCTAAAATATTTAGGAACGCAAAAAAAATAAGAGAAACAAATTATTGCATTAAAATTAATTTAATTATTATTTTAATTAGTTTATTATTTTATAACAAGAGTTAGAAGATTCCATCGTATAGATTTAAAAGAGATCTCACATTTCTTTTTAAGAATTAAGAGGGCACACCAGGATGATGGATCAACAAATAGACTTGTCTTTAGCTTATAGTTATGCTATTAATAATTTACTATGAAACTTCAATATAGTAGGAAATAAAAATACACATTTTAAACAATAGATTAGAGAAAAAAGTTAAAAGAATTTATTTTAACAATTCTAGTTTCTTAAATTCTTCTTCACTGCTTTTCAATTTCTTCGCTGACGTGCTTATACAAATCTTCCTGTTCGACCGTTTTCGGATTTGAGGGATACCGTCTTTTTTTCGATCTTCTCTTTTATTATTATTTCGGCGACTTTTTCTATCCATTTTTATCTATTTCGTATAATCACAAGCAAAATAAATAATTTTTATTTTGTGACGTTACTTCTATAACAGTGCAGTATGTAACTGATGCAATCAGCTTTTTGACTACGCGTTTTCACGACTCTCTTATACAAGTTTCAGTTAGAAAACATTTGGCAAAACCAATTTAAATACATACAAAAGATCTTAGGTCAGAGAGGCTCGAGACGCAGGTTAAGACATTTCGTCTCAATAGTTCGAGTCGTTTCGCCTACCGAGTGGCGCGCTAAAACAACCTGACGCACTCTCGGAAATGTTGGGAAACTTCGTTGTTTTTTCTTAAGTCAAATCGGAACTCTAGAATTATATTCTTCAACAGTTAAACTTTCAGATATAAAAATTGATTTTTTGATCATCACCCTAGTATGCCCCCTTAAGGTTTATTCAAGCGATATGTTTTATTATCCGACTTTTTCCATTAAAATTTAATAACGCTTTTAGACAAGATGTCAATTCTGCATTTTATTTTCAGCTATCGAATATTTCAATTCTTTTCCGGAGATGTCAGTTCTTCTTCCTCTCTTCCTTTTTTTTCGTGCTAAAGCCTTTTTTTATCACAGATGTTTTCTAATTAATACAAATAATAATTTCTAATTATTCAAGTTTTGCCTTTATTGCATGAATCATTTATATTATTATTTTTTCTATAATAAAATTCAATTGAGGTATTATTTTTCGCAATAATTTATTTACAGTTTTTTCGGGGAAGGAGGGATTTTATAGATGCTTGTTAGCATCAAATTATTAAATTGTTCGTCAATTTAATATGTGAATTAATTATTCCGGCTTCATATAAGGATATTTCATATAAGCGTATTTCAAGACCGACGAATATGCGGCGCACAGATGAGCAGGAAAATTCTCAAAAATTATTATTAGGCACCAACATCCGCCGCAAACCGACATTGGCCTATTCTCATATTTATATTTGAAAATTTAATGTATTTTATATATATATTGAGTTTTTCAATCATCGAATCTTCAAATTAGAATTTGAAAAATTTACTGAATAAATTGTTGATTAAAAGAATAATAAACCAAAGAGGAGGATTTATTATTCACTGGCGAAGAATATTCATCTCTTACTTGCTTAAAAGAATAATAGATATTGTTTGGACAGGAGTTAACGCCTTAATTATATTATGTTTGGTAAATTTCAATTATAAATAATAGAAGTTATCTTTTAAAGTTATCTCTCGCTATTAGAAGTTATCTTTTGAAGTTTTGAGTCATTAATACATATTTTATGTTGCTAGTTGAGCTAAACTAGCTTAATCAAAGGAAAAAGAAAATAAACACAACGAAAAAATATTTTAAAGGATATCTTCAATATTAACAAATAAAATATCCCCCCCCCCAAAAAAAAACAAAGATCAAAAGCTCGAAATATGCAAAAGCAAGCAATATAAAAATGGTCAAGGATACGAGCAATTAAAAATTAAAGATCAAGATGTTTATTATACATAAATGAAATTAAATAAAAATCATAATATATATATTAACTGAAAATTATTAAATTCCCTAAATTCAACTGAACGTTTCGACTCTACTAAGTCTTCATCAGCAGATTGTTAGTTAAATAATTCTTAGGTAACATATATAGATAATAATAACATATGAAAATTGATTACAATCAAAATATCTATAAGAGCTGAACACATAGCGGAAGAACCATAAGTAATAAATTAGAATATAAATAAATTATAGATATGCGACAAAAGACAATAAAACATAATATTATAACCAAGGTCAGAAAAAAAAATAGTTATCGTTGTATAAATTAAAAGTCTATAACATATGTCAACCGAGATAATAATTATAATCAGGAAACGAGACGAATAATTATACCACTTATTACTCGTTAGGAGGCGAAAATTTGTAGAGTCCATGGTGTGGTCAATAGGTGTTGTCAAATTACATAAAAGAATTCGATGTCGTCAACGGTTAGATGTCAGTATCATTGTATAATATCCACAAGGATATTTTTTGACGTTGGTTATAATATTATGTTTTATTGTCTTTTGTCGCATATCTATAGTTTATTTATATTTTAATTTATTACTTATCAGTCTGTTATTGGCTTTTAACATGTGCACATATTCGATATTGGGCACTAACTACAGTTATATAATTAACTTTGTTTTAATTTTTTGACCATGCATATATATTTCTACAATAGTGACATTTTTATATTAAGGACCTCCTTTACACATATTTGTTTTTTATTTATGATTGACACAAGACAAGTAAGCAATTTATCTTTTTAGTTATATAATTAATGTATATTTACATATTTATTTAACTTAATTTATTTTTATCTTATTTATTCTAATTTATTAGTATTCCGTTAATATTCAGTTTATGGATAGAATTAATTTTCATGCAAATATTTCATTTTTATATAAAAAATTCTTTTCCAGCTTGGATATGATTGTTCAGGAAAATGTTCATATATAAGGGATGTCCTTGATATGATGTAATAATTCTTTATTTATATTAGGTAACGCTCCTCTATGTTAAATTTGTTATGTGAATTTCACATCTTAATATTTTTCGATTAATATAAAATAAATTGTTGTTTGTAGTGTACTTGAGAAGGACCCAAACCAAGGGTCGGAATGTGTATTTTTTGAGTTGAAATAAATTGTGGCCAGTCGTTGTCTTGACCAATTTTAAATATACTTTGAATTATTACTGACGGTCTAACCATATACTTTTTTGAAATATTACATATGGTTCTTCCGCTATGTTCACCTCTTATATACATAGATATTTTGATTGTAATCAATTTTCATATGTTATTATTATATATATATATGTTACCTAAGAATTATTTAACTAACAATCTGCTGATGAAGACTTAGTAGAGTCGAAACGTTCAGTTGAATTTAGGGAATTTAATTATTTTCAGTTGATATGGTATAATTTTTATTTAATTTCATTTATGTATAATAAACATCTTGATCTTTAATTTTTAATTGCTCGTATCCTTGACCATTTTTATATTGATGCTTGCTTTTAAAATATCCCATTCTTTGCGACAAGACATTGAAAACGGCTGACTCTCGATTTCAGAACGAGGCTCGTGATAGCGAGATAGTCGATCACGTGTCAGTATCTCCGCGAAGCACGGCGGCTGCTCGATGACCGTCTTCCCATGTCGAAAGGACGAAGAAGCCGAGGACGAAGAGAACGGTGACTCGCGGAAAGACGGATGTCTACGTCGCGATCGGCAATGTCGTGCGAGAGAACCAGGGGACGAGTGGCGAACAGTTGAGACGTCCTCGACAAGGGTAAACCAATCGCGAAATACAACGAAATTGACAAAAGTACAACGGAACTCGCGACGAGATCATGCGGGATCACTTCTGATCTCCCGTGACCCCGAGAAAGGTGCTATCACGACAGCATGATGTGGAAGGCGAAATGGTCACGCTTCACCGAATGCTTCTGCCGACGCCCCGGCCTCGTTCTGGTTCTGCTGCCATGTCTGATTGTCGTCACCCTCTACCTCGTTTCCGGCGACGAGTACGAGTACGACGTCTTACAGTATCCGTCCTTCAAATCGTACAACGTCGCTGAAGGTGAGAGTCATATTCCTTCATATCGTCGTCGATCCATCATTTAAGCACTGTCGCGTATTTTTATAACACTAATACAAGATATACATATAACATCACAATTATTATATGCTTTTATATACAGGGTGGCTGTATATAAAAGCATATATACGTTCCGGCCAGACTTTGAGATTTAATTCTGAACAAAAGTCTCCCCTGTAAACATGGGTCGAAAAATGATTTTTAAAAAGTTAGCGTTCAAAAACCTTAGAAATCACGGTTATTTTATACATTTTTACAAATATCAGGGAAAGTATGCGTTTTTTAATAAAAAGTACCGAGACAAAAGTTGTAGACAATTAAATTATCTTTCAAATGAAATCAAGATAATTGTAGTACGTTCCGTAGGTTTTGAAATAACCAGTTTTAAATGTACAAAAAGTGTTTTTTCGGCTATTGATGTAGAGCTTTTTAAAAATACTCTTCATTTATGCTGTCATGGCTTTAGCTAATTTTTAATGTTTATCTTGCTTGTTAGTTATTCCACTAAAAAAATTTTACTTTTTTGCTTTGTTTAAATCACCTATTTTAGTTTTAAAAAAAAAATCATTTTATTTTTATGAAAAAAAAGATATTTTTTTATAGATTTTTTCCAAGAAATTTATGAAATTTTATTTTCTTTTCACCTTCTGCTCTTCCTTTCATTCTGCTATGGTGATTGGTTTAAACAATGCAGAAAATTTAAATTTTTTTAGTGGAATAATCAACAAGCAAGATAAACATTAAAAATTAGCTGATGCCATAACAGCATAAGTGAAGAGTATTTTTAAAAAGCTCTACCGTCGATAGCCGAAAAAATACTTTTATGTACATTTAAAACTGGTTATCTCAAAATCTATGGAACGTACTACAATCATTTTAATCTCATTTGAAAGATAATTTAATTCTCTACAACTTTTGTTTCGGTACTTTTTATTAAAAAATACATACTTTCCCTGATATTTGTAAAAATGTATAAAATAACTGTGATTTCAGAGGTTTTTGGGCGCTAACTTTTTAAAGAGGCATTTTTCGACCCATGTTTATAGGAAATTTTTTGTTTAGAATTAAATTTCCTATAAAATCTCAAAGTCTGGCCGGAACATTTGGACCCACCCTGTATGTCCCACACAGCATGTATATCCAGAAGACGTCCAGAAGATATTCCGAAGATATCCTATCGCTTAAAGATGTCTTCGGGATATTTTCTGGACGTCTTTTGGATATGCATGCTGTGTGGGATAAAATAATAAGATAAAATGATTGAAACAAACAAAACACATGGTTGTTTTTAAAAGAATATATAAAACTCTATATTGCAAATTATAAATTTTTCTTTTATTTTAATTATGAGTTTTTTCATATCACTAAAAAAATTAAAAATTGTAGTGCATATGTATGTAAAATTTAAATTAAAAAATTATTTTTTTAAATATAAACTCCTGTAGTATCTTTTGACGTATGTTGATAAAATTTGTTTACAACGCGGAATAATCTGCTTGACAGCTGTTAAAACACGATTTTTATAGTTACTCTCATAATATAAATTAAGCAAAACTTGAAAATATCATGGAAAAGCAGTAATAAAGTGCTTATATGCTTTTTATAACAGTAAAAAACTTTGAAATTCCTATCTTGTGTAAAAAAAACGCTCTTATATTACCAATTTTAATATATTAATTCCTACATTAACAATTCTATATTAATATGTTTATAGTTCGCTGATTCACATGTGAGGTAATATTATCTTATGAACTCGAAAAATATAGCTATATCGCAGAAATAATATAGATAGGTACATAATATTTAAAAATAATATTTAGAAAACGCAGTATTTACATTGTTACCATGACATTTGTATCGCTTTTTTAAACGTGTGAGTGATGCATTCATGCTTGTGCGCATTGTAAACGTATCAATATTCCACTTATCTCATGATTACTTGTGTAATACAACTTATATATTATGAAAAGTTCAAGAGGGAATTCTCATAAACGCCAGTGCTGAAAAATTAATATATTAACAATTGACTGCGATAAGTTCTCTCTTCGATATCCTTGAAATATTGACGAATTAACGAAGTAAAGTTCTCTGTCATCAATCGTCAACTATTTATAAATGATACCATACTTGACATATTAAAACCAATGATTTAGTAATAGATCTGTAAATATCCGAGCGTGCATGTTTTATACAAATACTCTCTAGAAATTTCTATTTCGATATGTGCTCGACGATATCTTAAATATCTTAAATGTTTTCACAGCTGTACAAAGTTTTCGTTCCTTGTGTCACTTATAAGCGTCACTTATTCATTATCACAAAATGCGTTCTGTCATCAAAATTTGAGATCAGTTGACCTGAAAAATTATAACGAATCATGTTTGGTAATAGGCATGGTAGACGGCTACCTCGTATGGAATCCGAAATGTCACATGCTGTCCAAAAAACCTCTGGAACCGTCCATCGCGAAATTCGTGAGGAAGGAAAAACTGGAGAAGTGTCCGAACGACCGCGTCTTTACGCAAATTTCGAGGGAACCTAACGGCAGCGTGTTTCTTTCTCTCGATCCCGCCATAAAGACCATACACAGCGATGTCGCCTGCTGCTGGTCGTCCGTAGTCAGGCCCAAAGTGGACAGGCCCAAGAAGGACAACTACGACTCTACGATATCGTAAGATTTATCATCTCGTCACTCTATGCATTGAAAGTTCCAGTGTCATCTTAAAACATTCAGGTGCCTTGAATAAACAAAATTTGATCAACTGAGCGAAAAAAATTAAGTGACAAAAATTAATTTGTCTATTTATTCACGATGCAATATAAAAAGAAACTGTACCTGAAGAGATCGAAGTCGCAAGCTATTCTAAACGATTAGAATTTTTCCTGGAAAACACTTGCCGATACTTTCTTCTCAATAGAGTCAAGCAGTGCGAGAACTTCACGGAGCAAGTGGTGCTTCCGCGCGAAGTAGAGGTGGTGTACGTGTCATGCAAGGCGAAGACGAAATCGAAGCCCAAAGCGAAAACGAAGAACACGAAGCTGTCGACGAATACGATATATGAGAACGTTCACGCGATCCTGAATCCGGAGAAGGTGCGCGAACGTGTGGACCATAACGGCAGCCAATCCGGAAACTTCTCAAGGAAACTGAGTGTGCTCGTCCTCGGTATTGACAGCGTCAGTCGGCTAAACTTTTACCGGGCCATGCCGAAGACTGAGAGGTATCTGCGCGAGACTGGGTGGATCGGCCTGAAGGGTTACAACAAAATCGGCGACAACACGTTTCCAAATCTGATGGCGATTTTAACCGGTCAGACGCCACAGCAGGCATACTCGCGGTGCAAGCCAACAGTGGCCTATAAACTCGACAACTGTCCCTTCCTCTGGCACAATTTTCGCAACGCTGGCTATGTCACGGCCTACGGTGAAGACGAAACTATTCTCAACACATTCAACTACCTCAAGGTTGGCTTCGTCGAGCCGCCTACGGATTACTATTTGAGACCTTATATGTTGGCTAGCGAGAAACTCCTTAAGATCAAGAAAAGGTAACACAAAATTTAACTTATTGCCATCCAAAGAGCGATTAGTCTTTTTGCCGAACTGAAAAGATTTCCGTTCGTGTTGTTGCAGATTCAACATGAAGTACTGTACCGGTCCCGAATTGAGCTTCGAACGGATCTTCGATTACGCCGTGAACTTTGCTCAAACCTTCGTTGGCATGCCATATTTCGGTTTTTTCTGGACGAACACGATCAGTCACGATAACATGAACGGCATCTCGTCGATGGACACTCGCATGTTGAAGAGATTCGAGTTTCTGGAACAGGAAGGAATACTGAATGATTCGATGATAGTCTTCCTGAGCGATCACGGTATGCGCTGGGGCGAGTTTCGCAATACCTTCGTTGGCTGGTACGAGGAAAGATTGCCATACATCTACATCTGGCTGCCCGAATGGTTCCGCCGGGAGAATCCCGAGGCCTATCGAGCTCTCGCGGTGAATCAGAATCGACTCACCTCGCCGTTCGATCTCTACGAGACGTTGCGGGATGTCCTTGCCATTGGAGATGGCGATGCTGATCCCAGTTCGGGATGTTCTACCTGTCAGTCCCTTTTCGCACCTGTTCCCAGAGAGAGGGGTTGCCAGGACGCGGGTGTGGCTTATCACTGGTGCACTTGCACGGCCTTCAAATCTATTAACGTCAACGACAGGATCGCCGCCGCTGGCGTGCGGAAGTTCCTGGATCATATAGAGAGCATTGTGAAAAATTACAAGGACAAAAAGGGCCGACGACTATGCGCGCGGCTCAAGTTGAAGAAGGTGCACCGAGTGGACCAGGTGATCGACTTTGGTATGGCTAACCCATCCAGCGTCGCGTATTTTTACATGATCCAGACGGCACCCGGCAACGGCAATTTCGAGGTAACCATTAGGTATTACGGCGATGGCAATTACACTCTATCCGATAGCGAGGTCAGCAGAATCAACCCTTACGCCGTGAGTGCCAGGTGTCTGAATCGCGGCATGAAGCAATATTGTCACTGCGTGAAGTAGATATTACGAACTCACCAAGGTTTTAGCTTTGTACGCGTTATCGCAACTTTGTACTTCATTATAACGTTTTAACGAATCGAGTCGTTCGCCGTAGAAAGGAGTCAACTTTTTTAAGTTATAAAACCTTAACTAACTTTTTGTTTAGAGAAGAAGCGACTCCCAAATTGAAAATACAAATATCGGCGGCAAAAAATATTTAAGCGTTATTTTAAATATAACTTTTCCGAAACGTAAGATCTCGCAATGTGTTTGCATAAGTATCGCAAACGGTATCGTTTTATCTTTATGACACGTGTCTTTCTTACAACGATCGATTGAACTTAATTGCTTTATTAAATATGTACTATCGTACAACAATATTGAATCGATTTTTGTTTAATACGCAAATGCGTGAGGCATAGTTCTATTGATATGCTTGATACATATCAAACGTAAAAGTTGATTGCCTCATCTCAAGGAACTAGGGACCTGAGTGTGGATATACATGGACATACTTTCGTTTACCAAGAATAGGAATTAGATTTTTCTAAAGCCGCAATTTGGCATTTAAATAATAAGCGATAATAGTTGGTTCGATATTGCAATGAGTTGAATTCATTGATTTTTCCAAATAAAATTATAATGAATAAAAATTAAATATAAGCTAAATGCCAAAAGTTTTGGATTACGATAAGAAACATGTAATGTTACACATGTCTGCAGAAGTATTACTAAAAAAGCTAAAGGGACACTAAGTTTATAAAAAAGTACGCCATTATGGTATTTAAAATATTATTCGTGCATTCGTGCAATTCTGGATATAATTTTTGACAGTTGGCTGATATTTGTATCCACTGTTCATTACCACACTTGTGTAGTTTAACGGCGAAGAAATAATCGTGAGAGGACGAGCATTGCGTAGAAAATAAACCTGTATTCCGTACTTCGGTAATTTGTCGTGCAATTAACAGTGCACTGTATCGTACATATCTTACCAGAAGCGCTCATTGTACACAGTAATTTTTTCCACGCATTGTTGCACGTCGATCGATCGTAAATGTATGACACGTTTCGTTCGAATCGATGTACGTTAAAGATGCATGAAGGCTTAAGTGTGCGGTATAAGCACGTGAAAGAGCTAAGAACATACCCGGAAAAGAAGATGAATGTATTTTCGTGGTGACGTATGACGCTCGTTCCTTCTTACGAATGTGTATCACAAGGCATTAGGTGTTTGTAAGTAACGCGTGTGCCTGTCTTAGAAGAAGTGCCAAATCCGTTCTGTGCTGAGAGTCAAAATGAACTTCTCTACTTCCCGCACCGACGGTGATCGCCACGTTGTGTAAATTACGTTGTCCTATGATACATTGCGGCTTATGCGAAAGCAAGACAAATGAGCGCGAACCAAAATATTGTGTTTGTGATAACGAGAACGAAAACAGACTAATAAATTTATAGCATGTTCTGCAGTCGTACCGAATAATATCTTAGAGAGACAAATTTTTTGAAAAATTTTTTCTCTACAGAAATGTCAAGAAAGATCTGTCAGAATTTTTCGGTTTCGTAAAATCGATTTCAAATTTATCAAAAGATAAATTTCTAAAATATTCTTTGGAGACCTGAGACAACCTGTATATCTTGTTATAAAGCATACGGATCGCTCTCGCGTACGAGGAGTATGGAATTTTACGTGTAAGCTGAAAACAAAGGCCAATGAATATTTGACATATATTTTACTACGACGTTACGTACGTTTTATTCTAAACAGCGCGAGGACGTAAGTCCGATCTAATTAAAAGACGTGTAATTAATGAGTACTTCAGATTATTTGGAGACTGTCTATGTGAGAATCTTGGGATCTCCATCGAGAGTCAGCCAAGCCAAATTGAACCGAATTCTTTAGAATTTAGGTGACAGAAGTAGAATCTAGTTGCCAAAAGCGTTTAGAAGCATCGTATTCTTCAAGCATACTTGTTCAGTTACAAGATCCCAGTTTCAAAGACGAACGCAAACTTATCTCGCGAGTTGTTTGACAATTCTCCAGATACAGTGGCGTAGCCAGAGGGGGGGGATTAGGAGGACAAATCTCCCCCCGAAATTTTGGAATCAAATATGAAAATATGAAAATGAAAGGTTGAAAGCCGAGAGAGAAATGAAATGGTTTTTATTTATGGTTATTATTAATGAAAATTAAGAATTTTTAAAACCTACCTTAGGAATACAATGAGTGAAATAAGGCTTAACGGTTTGACACAAATGTACATTTACAAAAATTTGACTTCTTTAATTAACATAGAGGAGGTACTCGACAGATTATCTAAAAAACCTAGACGCATGCTTCTAGTTTAATATTATTATCTTATTTAATTAAAAAAATTATAAGTTCTGATTTTATTTTTTAAAATATCCCCCCTCCCGAAATAAAATCCTGGCTACGGCCCTGTCCAGATAGATACAAATTATTAACTCGAGAATCGTTTGCAAAGATTTGCGTATGTCTTTGAGGGTAGCGTATTTTTATGACAAATCATTAAATTATTACTAATATCGTATGAAAGCGTTTCTTACCTCGCCCTCCTTCTCTCTTCTTCTCAGTTCTAAAAATAAGACTGTTACAGAGAGTTTAATTTGATATGGCGTGATTGTCTGGATAATTATAACCTTTATTAAAGATTTATTCTGCGCAGCCATCTAGTTTAATATTATTATCTTATTTAATTTAAAAAATTATAAGTTCTGTGATTTTATTTTTTTTTTAATTCCCCTCCCCGAAATAAAATCCTGGCTACGGCCCTGTCCAGATAGATACAAATTATTAATTCGAGAATCGTTTGCAAAGATTTGCGTATGTCTTTGAGGATAGCGTATTTTTATGACAAATCATTAAATTATTACTAATATCGTATGAAAGCGTTTCTTACCTCGCCCTCCTTCTCTCTTCTTCTCAGTTCTAAAAATAAGACTTACAAAGAGTTCAATTTGATATAGCGTGATTGTCTGGATAATTATAACCTTTATTAAAGATTTATTCTGCGCAGCCATCTAATTATATCTGTACATAGAATTTTTCTACCTTTTTAAGTATTAATTAATTTTTTTTATAAGCAATGTATTTTTGTCTTATTCATTTTGATTAAAATTGAGATGTGTAAAGTTTAAATTATTTTTAATCTCGTTATCAATTATGGACAAATTAACTTGATAATAAATTATACTAATATCATACACGTGTGAAAGCGTTTTCTTACCTTCTTCTTCTCTTGGTTTTTATACGTGTATACTACAAAGTCGTAATTTAATTGTATAGTGACATTTAATTAAATAATTAAATCTATAATAATATATATAATTATTATCAAAAGTTATATACATTATTTACGATTACTTCATTTTTAATGTGTTATTGGTAAAATTTTTGATAAATTAATTTTCAGTAAACTCCGATATGTAAATTTATAATTTATTTTCTTTGATCGTTACTACAGATATATATATATATATATATATATATATATATATATATATAATAAATTCCTGATGTCTCTACCACAAAATTCTTGCCTCCAATTGAACGCCGCTATCTTATAGGACAAGTTCCCCAAACTTAAGAATTTTGAACGATATAAGTTACTGTTCATAGTTATTGAACTATTATTTCTATTTTATTTCGTAACAACGTGTTAGTAAGTAAGAGATATTTGCATAAAATTTCTAGATAAAGTATATATTTGTTAAATTTATTAAAAAATATCAACAAATTATCAAAAAATTTATTATCTGTTTATTTTTATACCTTATTACTTTTGCAAGATTGATGTAAAAAATAGATTTATGTTATATTCATAATTTATCATATGTATACTTTAAAAATAAAATGATAAAGAGATAGAAATATATATGTTGCAATTGCAGAAAAATGATAGTCAATAAGATCATAAATTCTTTGTAAAATAAAGTAAAAAAACTTGTTATTTTTTTATATTACAAGGCAAAAGATCCATAATTGTTTCATAAACATATAGACCTGTAAAATAAATCAATATGAGTAGTTATATTATATTGAGAGATAAATAAGAAGAAAAGTTATTTTTCATTCTGACTAATTCATACATTTCCAAAGCTCAAAAAACTAAAACTTTTTTTGACAATTTTATCTCTTCTTTGCTTTAAATGCTCTAACATGATTACCACGCATGCATGTGAACTTTCCCTTTAATATGGTGACGTTCAATTTGGGATACACACATAACTTGTATCAGCTATCCATTTATTTCATATCAGTAATCGTAACTTTGTCAAAGAAAAATTAACCCAATTGCATATGCTCGATTATCTTCCAACTATCTGTTAATTCATTAAATGAAAATGAATTAATTCGACGGGGCATCTTCGCTGGAACGCCAAGTACGAGTGCGCATATACCTCTCTCTTCTCGTTTGCTGCAATGATGTGATTAGATTGCATGTAGATTCGTGCTTTGGTGTGCCGAACAATATCACGGTGACCGATTGTCGATGTTCGTGGCTGACATTGGGACTTTTGCATGCCAGATATGAGTCGAGGATCTTGATGCCTTCGTATAAACTGTCCAGGTTGCAGCTGAAATGTTGCCTATTGCTATGACGTCCTCGATGGCCAATGACACTTTTCGGTGTATCATTCGACATGTTCGCCATCGTTCTGGGACTGGTGCATTTGACGCTACTGGCCGCTGATACTATCTCGAAATCGTTTTGCAGCTTGTCACAACTGTTGCACGTGCTGATCGTTGAAATTTTGCTAACGCAGCTATCACGGGTAGGATTCTTAGAGGAACAGGGCAAAGTGTTGTAAAGTGATGGGGTGGCTATTAAGTTGACGTTATGATAAGGTAGTTTCATTAACTTGGAACCCAGAAGTTTGACGATAGCGCTTTTCGAAACAGAGAAATCTTCCTCCTGATGCCCGTCAATCTTCCTCGCGGAAGAGGACACAATCGCCTTTTGATCGCATTCTGACTCCAGTATTTCACGATCTACGACGCTTGTCACAGGAGTTGACAGATTGCCGACTGAAAGATCTTGCAGATTGGAGCAGCTAATGGCGCAGCCGCATGCGCCCTCGCAGGAGCAACTAGTGTTCCTCTCGTCCGAATTGTCAATCCTTCAATTAAAGAATTCAATATGATAGCAGTAAAAAAAAATAATATGATACACGTATAAAAATCTTTAAATTACTTATTAACGATTTCGTCGTAATCCTCTTCTGAAACGTATTGATTATTCTCTTCCAATACCACTGTAGTATCTTCTTGGACAGGAATTTTACATGCGATTCGGACTTCTTTTGGGGAATTTTCAGACTGTCGACTCGTATCAGAAGCGACACAATCCGTCCGACATGTATGAAAAATCTCGACGTTTGTGAATGAGGTTGGGCCACCAGGAAGTGGATGATCGCCAGAAGAAGACTGAGGATATTGCGCGCTGCGTCGAAGCCAAGTGCGACGGACAGGACAAATCTGTTTCATCGACGCCGATAAACTAGCTAGGCTCACGTTTCTCAATATAGTTCCTGGAGGTGTAATGTACGGGGGCGGTGGACTCTCAGGTAGTGCATGTCGATCGTTTCCCGATGTTATTGGCGTCGTTTGGTTGCTACGACCATTGCTCGCGCCCTCCACGATCAAGTAAGTAGAAGAATTCACATCCTCGTTGTGCCTTAATCGCAAAGATTAAAACTTTATTCTTGGAAACTATACGGTTTTGTAAAAATCAGAATTTGATTATCAGGATTTTGTCTTCAAAATATTTCTGCAGAAAATTAATTTAAATTATTTAATAAAAAATTAGAAACTTTGACCAACCAAAATACATATAGAGGAATCCGGGGCATAGCGGGAACGCTAAGATTTATACAAGTTTACAACGTATTAAAATTAAATAAATGAACTTTGTTTGGCACTAAAATATTTTTTGAAATATCCACTATAAGGAAAAAACAAGTTTTACTACAAAAGAATAGTTTGAAAAGCCGAAATTATTGTTTTTCGAAAACGTGAGTTAATCTTAGTATGGATTTTATGCGGGACATAATGGGATACCTCATGAAACTTGTTTATTTCTCAAATATTAATGTCCAAAACTTCTTAGAAATGATTTTTTACAACACGCAATATATGTAAAAATGTATTATTACACTTTCAATTAATAATAATTATTTATTAATAATTATTAATAATTATTAATATTTATTAATATTTATTAATAATTATTTATCAATAATTATTACACTTTTCTTATTATAGTATACCTACATTTTTCTTATTAAAATATAAATAAGTATTACAATATATGTAAATGAAAATCAAAATGTGGTGTAATAATTTTTGGTACAATATATTGCACAACATAACATATATATTGATACATCATATGAAAAGAAAAAATAAAACATTTGTCCCGTTATGCTCTGAAATGTATAAGTTTACTTTAGGTATTATAAATCATCACAGATAATCTGTGATATCACAGATATCTGTGTCTGTATAATAAGATATTTACACAGACACTTCACTAAATTGACAAGAAAAGATCATTTAATAACGTAAATATACTTACAGTAATAAAAAATAGAATTTTATCTTTGCTTACCATATGTAAATGTCTCAAAGAAACTGTAACTCAGTCGCGGAGAGCATAGCGAACGCATTAAATAATTTCTAGCATCTTTTA
>NJRP01000100.1:322209-338863 GCA_003063835.1 Aphaenogaster floridana | reverse complement strand
GAGAAGAAAAACTATATAAAAGAATATAGAATATAATTGACGAATTAAATTGTAGAGATGTAAATAGAAAAAATACATAAAACTGTATTTTTCAATTGAATTTAAAATGTTTATATTTTCAGAAAATTTTGATAGAAGAATTTTTTAAGAAAATTAAAAACTAAACTGTTGCAACAAGCATTGCGACTGTGACAATTCAAACTTATCGAAGAATTTCTTTTATTAGCTTTGAGATATCCTGCCGTATATAATATAAAATGAAAGAAAGATCTTACTGGTTTGAGGAGTTTCTGTTGCAAGTTCTGTCGCGATTCAAGTATCGAGTTTTCTTCGACAAAGCAAGCTTCGCGACTTCTTCGTAGTCCGGAGGAGCCTCGTAGTCGGGTGGATCATCCGGAATGGATATTTCATCGATCCGTGCACCGTCTGTAATATCAAAAACTGCCCGGAGTGACGTGAGAGATGTTTTGTTCTCATTAGTTTATGGGAGTTAATTCCCATTAGCAGTCAACGTGTTCCAATTCATATTTTAAACTTGCGATGTAGTCTATTAATTTTCGCGTAAACAACTTGATAGAAATGTATCGATCGCATTTTTCTATCTCTAAAAAACACAACTAAATTTATAATGTAAATATGTTCTTCTAATTTCTAAAATAATAATAAAAAGTAGTAAAACATTATATATATATATATATATATATATATATATATATAATGTTATCATAAATAATGTTAGTAAAATATCTTTTTGTTCTCAATATTAGCAAATAAAGAGTCAATTTAACTTATGAATTCTATAAATTAAAAATAAAACCCATCTTCTCCGGGAGATATATTAATTTCTTCTCGAGCCACCCGTTAAAGTACAAAATTAACACAATAAATAGTCTTATTGACCGCGTTATTTTATTATCAGATAAACGTTTCCACCAAACAAACATTAAAATAGTAAAGACAATTCTTCTCAACAATTCCTTTCCCGATAATCTTATTAATAAGTTAATGAACACATCAGATTAAAGCAGCTCCGTCTCCATCGTGGAAATGATGACAATGAACACACTAATACTTTTGATTCCCGCAAATGTTTAGCTATACCATTCGTCAGTGGTCTTAGCGAGAATGTACGGTTTACGTTTGATAATGTTGGCCTCAATACGATCTATACTATCCCGAAAAAACTTGATGTTATCATTAAAAAGGAAAAGGATAGACTTGATAAGGAACGCGAAACTGGACCCGTTTATAGGATTAACTGTGACGATTGCTTCATATATTGGACAGACGAAAAGACATTTATACAAACACGCATAAAAGAACATCAGAACGACATTAAAAAGAGCAATAGTAATCACTCTGTAGTAAGTAAGCACTGTGTATCTTGTAGACACCATTTTAAATGGTCTGAAGTAGACATTCTACATAAAGAAAAGAACATTAGAAAACGTGAAATAGCGGAAATGTTCTTCATAAAGATAGACCAACACCATAAATCTACAAAAAGACACGGAAAATTTAAAATAATTTTTTTTATTTAAAGGAATGTATTATGAGTTATTATTGAGATTTTGAACGTATTTTTCGTAAAGAGATCGCGAATGCATACCTAGAAGCTCGCTGATTGTTTCCAGACGAGACTGTAGTTCTCTTTGTTGTCTTGCTCTGGCTCCTATCCTATACAGCAATATAATGAGGGCCGATATCAGAATGATCAGGCCGAGGCTACTGGCAACGAACATCAGGGTGGCCGTTTTCAAATCGGGATATCGATCGATCTTTGGAAAATAGTAATTCGCTTTATTCATATGCCATTTACGATCGTGCGGCTCCACCTCCCAATCTGTATGTGACATTTTATTCGAAAATCAATTCATAAATAGCACAAATTAAATATATATTTTTATATATTTTTAAAAATACTTATTGTGCATTTAAATACATATAAAAAATATTATTTAAATACATTATACACTCATCCGCAAAAAAAACGGGCCACCAAATTTTCTTACAATTTTTTAACATTTTTGAAATGCGATAACTCAGCGAAAAATCATCGTATTGAGATGAACTAAAGCTCAAATTAAAGCTTGAACCTTCCTCTTGACAACCAAAAAAAGAATAAATTGTGTTAGATAAAATATTTAACGAAATAGCGGATGTTGAACGTAGACCTTGAAAAATGGGAAAATTTTTTTCTCTTTCAAACTAGTGAACTGCTCAGGGGAATCGGTTGTTTCGTACAAAAATGTATATGTTTTGAAGTGTACTTATTTCCTAACAAATCCATTATTTGAACATTTTCCTACGACCTGTTTCGATAAAATTATACCGTTTTGAAAAAAATGTTACAAAACGGACTTTTTCTTGTAAAATCTGTAATTCAGATACAAATTATTGTAGAGAACTTTACCAAAAAAAAAATTAAAGTGTAAACACTTTAAATCTTAAAACTTTTTTATTTCGTCACGATGAGATTATTTGCAAAGAAGTATGCTTTTTGTAAAATGGAAAAAATTAGAGCCGATAATAACCATTCGTTTAGACAAACATAAAATTTAAACAAAAGATCCTAAAAATGCATACTATACATATTTAAGCTTTCTCAGGATGTTTTGTTTAAATTTTATGTTTGTCTAAACAAATGGTTATTATCGGCTAATTTTTTTCATTTTACAAAGAGCATACATTCCTTGCAAATTATCTCACCGTGACGAAATAAAAAAATTGCAAGATTTAAAGTTTACACTTTAATTTCCTTGTTGGTAAAGTTCTCTACGATAATTTGTATCTGAATTACAGATTTTACAAGAAAAAGTTGTCCGTTTTGTAACATTTTTTTCAAAACGGTATAACTTTATCAAAACAGGTCGTAGAAAAATGTTCAAATGATGGATTTGTTAGGAAATAAGTTCACTTCAAAACACATACATTTTTATACGAAACAACCAATTCCCCTGAACAGCGCACTAGTTTAAAAGAGAAAAAATTTTTCCTATTTTTCAAGGTCTACGTTTAACATTCGCCATTTTGTTATATTTTATGTAACATAATTTACTCTTTTTGGTCAAGAGGAAGGTTCAAGCTTTTATTTGAGCTTTAGTTCATCTCAATACGATGATTTTTCGCTGAGTTATTGCTATTAAAAAATGTTAAAAAATTGTGACCATAAAATTTGGTGGTCCGTTCTTTTTTTGCGGGTATATAAAAAAATACATATTGTAAAAAAACTATGAATTAAATATTTTATAAATATTTAAATATTATTGCTGCAATTAGCATATTTATTTTGCTTTAAAAGAGTATCAAGTTTTTACATTGCTATTGATCTCGACATACAGTCTGTCACATACTCGTAAAAGCGTATGGTCCAGATTGCTCCTATACGGTTACTTGGAAAAAAATTTGTATATGGTTTGAGAAATCTTTAGATACATTCTCATGCTCACTTTATATGAAATCCGTTGTTATTAAGTATTGCCTGGTAGTGTGTTTCTTCATACTTTCGACCAAGTTATCTTACAAAAATCCCTTTTTATTTAAAATAGTATTGAACCCATTTTTAAACAAAAGACTTCGACTTCTGAACATATTTGGCAGCAGATTTTATGGTCAT
The DNA here is from genome assembly GCA_003063835.1 of Aphaenogaster floridana. NCBI lineage: Eukaryota > Metazoa > Arthropoda > Insecta > Hymenoptera > Formicidae > Aphaenogaster > Aphaenogaster floridana. The sequence continues at coordinate 335,247 of NJRP01000100.1, read as the reverse complement.
ATTTGAACCCTTCGAATGTGAACAAAAAAGATTGCTTCGAATCAAAAAGCGTACGCGGCACTCATATTGGAATATTTCCGTTTTCGACAATGGAGCAAGCAGCACTGGTGGCTTTGTTATGAAGTAGGTGATATATCGTAACTTTTCAAAACCTCTACTCTTTTTTAACAAAACGGTCTATGTGTTTAACGGAGACAAAACGCATGCTCTTGTATGACAGACTGTACATAATTTTCTTTGCATTAAACATAATTTTAATGCTTATAAAGTCTTTTTCAAATCAAGTCTCTAATCACTCGGGAGCATACGTACTTTGAGAGCATGTCGTTGGTTCATCGCTGTTGTCGCCGCAGTGATCGAAGCCGTCGCAATTTAGCTGGCTCGGAATGCACTTGTGATTCTGACACAGGAAATCGGTGCCCGCAAAGCAATCTGCAACGTTCAATCCAATCAAAGACAAACAAAACTAGGCATTGGAATGAGGCAATTACCCCGCGTTTTGTTGTCGTCGAGAACACACTTACCCATGTAGCTGAAAGCCGCATAAGCAATCGCCAAGTGAGAACTTGGACCGAATGTACCACGAAGACTCACGTGGAATCCGCTGGTGACTGGCGCAACATGTTCCCTGTACCTAAGCGGTTGTAACTGACTCGCCGGATGTCGAATAACTTCCAGCGACATCAGGGCCGAAGTTGGACCTTCCTTGATAATCAACTCCGTATTGCCGGCTGAAAAACAACTGCGCTATAATAGCTCAGCTTTAAGAAAAAACTGATTCCGATTCCTGTTTCTGACAATCACCCGGAATCATGTTTCACATTAATTCCGTTCTCTCTCGTGTGATTGCATCATGAAAGAATAGACTAATTTATATTAATTGAAAGAAATAGGAGGAAAAACAAAGAAAATTGTATCAATTTCTATCAATTTTGTTAATTTCTTCTGTTTCGCCTGTTTTCTACAGGAAACGCAATTGTCAACTTTTCTCTCGCTTCATTTACTTAGTATTTTAATAAAATATTTCGTCTTGTCAACGTACCCATGTTAGCAAAACCCACTACCTTCAGATACATATGCGTTTTCATATGCAAGAAGTTTTTAGGTGGCCTGATCAGCCAAACGCAATCGTAAATCTTCACTCCTCGACCGACCATGTTCATCATTGTGATGGTGCCGCCCAAATTTTCCACGTATCCACCACAGTCGGTGATCGGTTGTACGGATTTATTATACGTATGGCCGATCACGAAGGAGTAAAACGCCTTGTAACCAAGACCGGTACCACCGTTCGCATAGAATCTTATCAGCAATGACGGACCGGAACTCACTATTACCGGCGGCCGAAATCGCGCACCGCTACTCACATCCAAACGTTGTCCATTCCAATCGTAAAACTGATCACGGTAAATGTCAGACATGCAAATGTGGCGATATGTAAAATCCTTCAGAAATTAATCAAACACGTATTATATACCCAATGTTCAATTTGTCACAAGATCCTTGAAAATTTAAAACAAAATCAAAGATGTCCTTTGTCGTGAAATTACCCAAACAGAATAGAAGTTTTAAAAAATATCCAAAAGACGTTCTAATCTCTTATAAACATTCTCCAAGTTTGCAAACTATATTATTCAATTATTTTTATAAATCAAATCGAGAAGGGGCCAACGACGATCATAGCGCATCTTAGTGCTTTATAATATTTATGTGTGATTTTATATACATTTTCTAGTTCTACAAACTGCGCGCCTAACGTTACTGTCCGGTCTTGAAACGCAGCTTTGAATTGAACTAGAATAGTAGGATATCACGATATTAAATTGATAATCAATTTAATGATACTGATGCTAGCAAGCATCTATAAGATTCCCCCCATCCATCCCGAAAAATTGTAAAGAATTTGCTGCGAAAAATATTACCAGCTAGCACTAAGATCCGCTATGACCGTCGTTGACCCTTTCTCAATTTAAATTGTATTATACATATGGTCTTGTCCTAATTATTGTTTTTATAAAACGCCACAGACGGTCATTTCGCAACAAAAGTATCGATAAAGATAAAACTAGAATAGAATTTGACGTCGATTCATTTCACAAAAGTTTCTTTGATTGCTAAAGATTAAAATTAATTAAAAGATAATTAGAAATGCACCTCTATTATGGAGACTGTCGCTAATTGAAAGTCGCTAAACAATAACCTGATGCGACAGGAGGGAGCCTCGTTGGGGCACGTTATGATATATTCCAAACCCAAGTCACGGGGATATCGAGCCGGAAAAAACGGCGAGGTCAGAATACCACCGCTGGTACCGTTCAAACCTTTTGTTGGCGCTCTCGATGTCATTTCGGTCCCTTTCAGATGCAATCTATTTCCTGCAGAACGAAAGTCAATTCCAGAATACTTTGTCCGCGCCGCGGTCACGATGACATTCGATTTAAAAAATCATTCATATTGTCGCGCAATGGGCAAATACGTTAAAGCGTATCGGAAAATTCGCATCGGCACTCCACGAGATTCCACAAATAGAATTAAGATTTACCGCGAATAAAATAAAGGATTTTAAATTCAGCTCTAATCCAATTAGGGCTCCATATATGTTATTTTAACATTTCATTCAATGCGATTAATATCTGAAGACTACTATTTTTGCATTCGGTCATTATATTGCTTCTAAATACGTACCATAGCTCTTAGAAAATTAATTTGATTTTCTATTAATATTATTATAAGAGGATATTATCCTTACTAACTTTCTGCCGTGTATTCGATGGTAAATGCGTGTTTGTGGGACTGACTGTAGAGTAGAGTTATAGACAAAGTTCTCGTACTCGATCTATACGTGATCGGTGCGTACAATCCACAGAAGGGCGAGCCGGAAACCTCCTCGTAAGGTGGTTCCGAGAGCCACACGTAGTCGCACCTACAAAACGGATATATGGTTCCAAAGTGAGTTTGCGGTTGCGATATACGAAGCGCCCCGAGAGTGATATAGATCTAAGCCAGATCCGTAACAGAATTGAACTAAAACGATCATTCTGACTGATACAATTTTCTAGCTGCTTATAAACACTGTTACCGTTCGATATACAGGGTGTGTCCCATTTTAATCTACCATTTCGATTAAAATGGTTATTTATAAATTTACAAAAAAATGTTTCAAACAAAAGTTATAGGATTTCGAGGGGGACATCTTATGATGGACATATGTTTTTTCTAGGTGGAGATATTACATGAGATTTCAAGGTGACCTTTGTTTTTTTAAATGGAATCATATAATTTTCTTTATATAATATAATTTCTCTAGTTATTTGGTATATAAAAGTATTAAGGTAAGGTTATAAAAAAATCAATAGTTTGCGAGATATTTTATATTTTATTCTGATATACTTTCACATGAAATATAAAATATCTTATAAACTATTCGTTTTTTGATAATTATACCTTAATACTTTTATGCGTAGAATAGTAGGATGAATCAATTGACGTGAGGAAAACACATAGTTGCTTTTCAAAAAAATTATATAACTGCACATTACAAGTTCCATAATTTTTTTGAAAAGCAACTATCTGTTTTCTTTACACCAATTGATTCATCCTACTATTCTACGCATAAAAGTATTAAGGTACAGTTATCAATAAATAAATAGTTTACTAGATATTTTATATTTCATGTCAAAATATACCAGAATGAAATATAAAATATTTCGCAAACTATTGATTTTTTGATAACCTTACCTTAATACCTTTATATACCAAATAACTAAAGGCATTATATTATATAAAGAAAATTATATGATTCCATTTAAAAAAACAAAGGTCACCTTGAAATCTCAGTAACACCTCCACCTAGAAAAAACATATGTCCATCATAAGGTGTTCCCCTCGAAATCCTATAACTTTTTTTAAAACATTTTTTGTAAATTTATATATAACCGTTTTAATCGGGATGATAGATTAAAATAGAACACCCATAGTAGTGACTAACTTAGCGCAGTTTATTTAATTATATTATCTATAATCTTTTTATAATTATATATATGCATTATATCATTAACTTTTCGTAAATCCGTACATTTACGGCAAATGTGCTTCGTTATTTTTCTCTAAAATTTAGATACATTTTTATGGCTTAGATCTCATAACTTGTACATACTACTTTAAAGCATAAAAAATACACGTATGTAGAGTTATCGAAATGGAAATTTTGATTGATAGATTACTAAACATCCTTTGAATCTACGCGTCGATTTTTTATCAATTTATATGCCTTTTTCAAAGAAATATATGACAAGAATATTATTACATATTATTAACATAGCACTCTGTCAAGTGCTATAAAAAGAAAATTTTGAAATCGAGTTTCATTATGCCACGCATTCACACGCAAACAATTTAAGCCAGATAAAATACCAATTCAGAATAAATATCAGGTTTTAAAATAGTATGTTCTAAGAATAAAAGTTATTTTAGACGATTTATAACAGAATTCGATGTGAGATTTTATTTGTTATTTCAATCGATACCGTACTCATCGATATATCGGTCCCACCTGCACGGACTGTCCATCACGACTCCTCCGTCGCCACAATACTGTGGAAGAGCGATGTTTTTGAAAGTGACAACTATCACGCAGGATGGACAAGTCACTAATTCGAGGCTACAGTGATGATGGGAACTGTTGATGGTGGCGACATAAAGACGCGGCACTAGCTGTCTCGGTGAATTTCTGACGAAGCTGACGTTCTTCGCGTAGAGGATGCCTTTCTCGCCCAGTTCCAGATACAGACGTCTGCCATTGTGAGGTTCGCACACATCCTCGTTCCGAACGATGTTCCCAGTCGTTGCGAAGATCCACCAGAACGTCGCAAGGATTACTGAATTCACGAGAGCGATTTGTAAAAGAAACGCGCAAAATAGTAATTAATTTCCGAAAGATAGAAGAAACAATCTTTAAAGAAGAAAAATAAGATATAAGATAGAATTGAATAAAGAAAAAACATAAGGTTTAATTTCTTCTCATAGAAATTAATATTCAAAGACACTATAATATAGAATAACATTATTCTAGGAGGGGTAATGTAAATCAAAAATTTTGCTAATATATCCCATAAATTCCGACGAACGAACGGCGTGGATCACTATATTTCTTACTATATTTGGAGTAAGACATATTCGTAGCGCGAAAAGCGACGTTCTGCACTTTCCGTCAGGAAACCCGACGCGATTGTGATAATTTCATTAGTGTGGTGGGTGTGGTGACGGTGTCACACACCTCGCTAATATCGAATAAGGCACTCTTATGGCATCCCTCAAGCACATGGCGATCACGTTGTCCTTGAAGCTTACGTTATGTCCCGCGCGCGAAGTTCTCTCAACGAGATTATATTATCGTGATAAAATTGATATAAAAAGTTGTCTTACGTAACATAATTATTTTATTTTTAGAATTGTGTTTCTGAAGTTCAACAAATCATTCTTGTTTCTGCCTTTCGAAATTATCTGATAATCGGATCCGTAATTACAAGTAAATAATAAGAGCGATTTATTTCTTTCTTTCGGATAAATTATCCCTAGTACTATAGTACAGTGCATTGGTTCTACATTGGCTAAACATTGGTTATGTTGGGAGTGCATTGGCCGATATTTCCCAATATAAAACCAATATTGGTCATAGAATAAATGCAAATGTACTCCTGATGTTGCACGTCAATAATTATATAATATTGGGTTTATATTAAAAATGCATTGGCCAACATTTCCCAATGTAATGTGAATATTGATTATAGAATAAGTGCAAATGTACTGCCAATGTTACGTGCCAATAATTATACGGTATTGTGTTTACACACCTTTGTGTTGGACACACCTTTGTGTGTGTGTGTGTGTGTGCGCGTGTGTGCGCGTGCGCGTGCGCGTGCGTGTGTGTGTGTGTGCGTCATAGAAGAGATAGGGACCCCACGGTTTGTCACTCCCGCAGTATTTAATGACTCCAAACCTACATAGGCCGGTATTCATAGTCGGTTCTTATATTTAAGATCGTCTTAAGTCGGGTTTTAGGTAGACTTAAGATCCCGCTCAGCCAATGAAATGACTGTATAACATCTTGAGATCGTGCTTAAGACGGTCTTAAATATAAGAACTGACTATGAATACCGCCCATATAGTGGACACCTTGAGTAATGTTAACATCGGCGACATATTAACTTTCGAGTTTTATATTTCGGAAATAGTTCATCGAAAAAGAGCTATAGGTAGTGTTTTGAAATCGTCTCGACAAGGGCTACAAGAATATAAAATAAAAAAATAGGGAGTCTAATTTAAAAAATTTTACGTGACCTTGATATGACCTTAACGACGCCACCTAAGATCTAACTATAATATTCCTATCTTCTTTCCCTCTCAGAACCAAATAACTTTTGTCTAAAGCCTGGTTTATGGAGGCTGTAACCGTTAACTTATGCCGGAACCGATAAAGTTCAACAATAGGATTTCAATGCCTTCGTTCATAATGATTTTATGAAATCTTATTGTTGAACTTCACGGGTTCCGGCATAAGTCAACGGTTACAGCCTCCCTAAACCAGGCTTAAGAGATTTTTTGCTATAATGCGTACTTTAAAGTTATCTCTGAATTCAGAGATAACAGCTTTGTAACACTTTAAATGCGCCACCCTGTATATAAGAATTTACAATAAAAAATAGGGATCCCCATTTAAAAAACTCAATGTGACCTTGATATGACTTTTCCAAGATCGTTCAAGGTCAAACCAATATCACCATATGATGGATAACTTGGTACCCTACAACTTTTGAATATAACATTTTTTCAAACGCCAATCCTTTCTGCCGTCCCAGTACTTTTTCTACACGTATGTACGTTATTATAGTTTTCTTTATTAGAATGTATGATATTTTTCATACATATGCGGATATGTTTATCAATAATATGCGTTGGATAATTATTATTAATTAGTATTTGTTTAACTTCTGTGATGTTATCTTTGTGAAACCGTTTGTCAGCCAGTAAAATAGCACGGTCCACTAATAATTCTTAATAGTATTAATCTTGTATCGTATAGGGCGGTTAGAAAAATAATTAATGTATCGTCCAGAAAAAGTAGGTTTTCTAAACCATTTATATTTGATAATCTATATTATAATTGTTTTGAATTTAACTTTAAAGAAAATTACAACATTCTAATTTAATATAAATTATGTTTTCCAAAATTAACTTTTAATTTAACTTAAGTTAATTTAATCTTAACATAACTTTTAACTGATTGTTAGTTTTTTGTGTATGTAACTTTTAGAGTAACTAAATTAATTTTATAAACTATTAATTTCAACTTAATTTAGTTTAAAAAAAAATTGACTTACCCAACCCTGAAATCTAGTCGGGAATAAGGAAAGAGAAAAAAAATTTTTGTTTAAAGTTGTTTATATTTTATCTGTGTTATTTTATTTATATTATTAAATATTACAATGATAAACTACACCAGAGTGGTAAAAGCCGATTTCTCTATCCTTATTCCCGACTAGATTTCAGGGTTGGGTAAGTTAATTTTTTTTTTTAAATAAATTAAGTTGAAATTAATAGTTTATAAAATTAATTTAGTTACGCTAAAAGTTACATACACAAAAAACTAACAATCAGTTAAAAGTTACATTAAGATTAAATTAACTTAAGTTAAATTAAAAGTTAATTTTGGAAAACATAATTTATATTAAATTAAAATGTTGTAATTTTCTTTAAAGTTAAATTCAAAACAATTATAATATAGATTATCAAATATAAATTTAATATTCTATTTGTAAATTAAGTTTATATGAAATAACAAAGAAATATATGTATATATATATTGTTTTTATGTTGGAATGTATTTTTTCTTTTATAATTTTTTTCTTTCAGGTAGATTAATTTTTAACTTAATAAAAAATTTAATAAGTTAAAGTTAATATCTTTTACAAATAACTCTAGTTGTGAAGTTAAAAGTTAACTAAGTTAAGTTTAAAGTTATTAACTTTATTATTTAACTTTTATCTTTTTAACTAGTTACTATATTCAACCCTACCGGATTTGCATTCTGACTTTATTCTGCAAGCCCAGTGAAGTGTGCCCCTGCCGATAAGCAGATAGGCAACCCAACTTCCCATACAGCACAGAAATTGCAGCAACATTGCAGTAACATTGCAACAACATTGCAATATTGTTGAAATGTTGCTGCAATTTCTGTGCTGTATGGGTTAATGATGGTTACGGAAGCACCCTGTATATACGTATGTATATAGATGTTAATTTATTATTATTACAAGTTTTTATTTCAGATTTTCCAATAGAGAAATAAAATTATATGATTTTATGATAATAAATAAAAAATAGATTAAACTACCGTAAAAAATACCAATTAATATGCCGACTTAATCTTATTCGTAGATCTCTTTCCTTTACTTATTCACGAGTACGTTAAATGTGTAATTTGTTAAATTGTGCATTGATTTACGAATTATCATATGCGGAGTCTCAAGAATAAACAAATCGCTGCATTAAAATAAACGCATATAAATGCACGAAGAGATCAAGTGCGCGAAAATGAAATGACTATCTGTCGGGTAGAGGGAGTATGAGGTGAGCGTTCCAGTATTGGAGCAAGTTCAGCAAGTAGCGAGTTCAAAGTGACGCGGTAGCGCTATACTGCGCTATACTAGCGAGTTATGCTTATGATAGAGCCTGATGTGTTGATAGATATTCCAGAGCTGTCAAATGATTCGCCCAAGATGGATCTCAGCATCTATCCGGAGAGACAAAGGTTTCCTTTTTGCATCGTTTGGACCCCGTTGCCCATCCTAACGTAAGTCGTTTTTAATTAAATACATTCTAACCATAACCTCATTTCTGGTTCTACATATATTTGACATTTGTCAAATTGATAAATGTTTATTGATTATTATACACGTTGACAGTTATCATAAAATGTGAAAATAATTCGTAAAATATACGAACTTCTTTCTTAAGTTAGAATTAATTACACTGAATAAGTTATGTAGTTTATAGTTGATATGGAAATTTATTTAATTTTCAAGATACATTTTGCCTTTTATTGGACATATGGGTATTGCAACGTCAACGGGAGTAATAAGGGATTTTGCTGGCCCTTATTATGTCTCTGAAGACAATATGGCATTTGGTAAACCTACCAAATATTGGCAATTGGATTATACCAAAGCCAAGGGTGGCATACAAGGATGGGATGCCGGTGTAGCAGAAGCTAGCGAAATTTACAAAACTAGAATGGTAACAAAACCATAAATTTAAATAGGAATATTATTTATAGATTTGCAATATTTGATGACTGCAATGCAAAACTGACTTTCTTATAGCATAATTTATGCTGCGATAATTGCCATTCGCATGTGGCAACAGCTTTGAACTTGATGTCGTATGGTGACTCGAGCAATTGGAACATGGTAAAACTTGCATTTCTTATGTTGCTTCATGGAAAGTACGTCAGGTAAAAACAAAATGCACATGAGAAAAATGATTATACATGCAATCTTTTCCTTTTATCGATATTACTCATGTTCATTTCAGTATTCTGAGCCTCCTTAAGACCTGGTTACCCTTCTGCATACTTGTCATAATTCTACTAGTATTAAGTATGTGTGTATATTAATTACATTATATAACTTATAAAAAATGTCAATTTACAATTATACTTATATGTATACTCTTATCTTGAAATATTCCGAGGATTTGATAAGCAAGAAATCTTTATCTATAACTATAGTTTTCTCGAAATGGCAGTTTTTGGCATTGCAGCCTCAAGTGCAGAATCAAAATTTCGTACATACAGAAAAGTTTTAAAAGATGTCATGCCAAATTTTATTAGTAAACACATCTATCCAAATTTATTGGATATAAATATAATTTATTATATTTAATTTTTACAACTTAAAATGCACATATATAATGCATATATATATATATTGACTACATAAGCGTTAATAATAAAATTAAGTCTAATTGTAAGATATATGGCTTCTCATGGCATTATATATTGTGCATATGTGTACGCCTAAAGAAAGTAATTATTTTTATTTATTATTTTACATTTATTTATACATATATATACAGTTGTACAATCAATACAACTGTCTTCTTGACAGTACATGTCACGAAACATGTAACATCAAATGTGTGCTTTAATTACATGTGCTAACATTATGGCAATAATGGAAATAAAACAATCTCTTTAAGCAACTTGAATACATAAAAAATAATCTTAAATGTGTTATCTTTTCTTTCGTAATAATTGATACCTGTAAACCAATTTTTTCCTCAAGAGCTTAGTACTCGTGTATTGATACAATGTTTAGTTTTACTACTATTTAAAATGCCACGTTTATATTTGTTCTTATAAAAGATAGGAACACTTTAAAAAAGTGCGGTCTGTGCAAAATAAAAGAATCAAACTTAACTTATTATAACGTTATTACACCACACAATGTTTGTCTCTTAAAAAATTAATTTATTATATTATTATTATATATTCACATAATTAAGTGCTACGTATATATATATATATAAGTTTGATTCTTTAATTCACGTATAGATTTTACACTCATTATACGAGGATGAGTCAAAATTTATCCACAATCTATTTTTTAAATTTATTATAACTCTACAATAGAAAATTTACAAATACATCATTTTTCCACGTAATTCCCTTGCTTTTCAACGCACTTAGTCCAGCGTTGCACAAGATTGTTAATGTTCTAAAAAAAAAGTTTTTGGTTTCGTGGTTGCCGGTTTCCTTCGGATCAACAGAAAGATATGGTGAAAGATATGGTGCATGCGTGGCTGATCACAAAACCGAACTTTTTTTTTGAGGTCATAAACAATCAATTATGCAACGCTAGACTAAATGAAAAACAAGGGGATTACGTGGAAAAATGATGTATTTGTAAATTCTCTATTATAATAAATTTAAAAAATAGATTGCAGATAAATATTGACTCACCCTCATATATAACAATCAAAGAGGTTTCATACTAGTCATTAGTTCTGCTATCCATTTCTGTAATAACTCCTGTTTCAAGAGAGAAATCGTAATCGTAATTTTGATTCTCTAATCTTTCAACGAAAGACATTATTTCGCTAATTCGTAGACCGTCTATCTCTAAGTCGTTGTTCATGTTACTTTGCAACTGTTTGCATAATTTAAATGGTACACCGCTTAAATAATGTGGAGCATCCATTTGCTGGGTCAGCTTCGGTAAGTTACCAGCCGACATTGTGGGGTTCATTGGTGTTCCACCGATAAACGGATACAATCCACTGGGGTAAGGAGTACCGTGTTCACCAACATTAGGCGGCAAGGAGGTTCTTCTTCTTTCAATTACTATGAAGTCGTCCCCTGAATCTGCGGGAGGCTGTTCCTCTTGCTCATCCCTGGATTCGGGAGGCGAGTCCTTGTGCTTCTTTTTGCCAAAGAGCCAAGACATCTTCTACAAAATATTTTTACTTGAAAATTTGTTTGGATTCTTTGTCATAAATAGATAAATCACGCTAATTTTGAGACATGCTTAAAATTGCAAAAACATCGATCCATAAATAACATATTTAGTGTAAAAGCTAGACCAAAAAAACACGAATAACAAGCTTTGAAAAGTCAAAGCTACTTTATCTATAACAATAAGTTAAAAGTCACCCTTGCAATGATTAGAGCAAGTGCAGTATGAGTTAACCTACTAGAAAAAACAGAAAACATTAACACACAGAAAATATTTTGTTTACAACATACTATCACAGAATTGTAAGTACTTTTGAAATACTTTCTGCAAAAGTCCATTTTTAACTTTTACAGATGGGATGTCTTTTTTCCCAAACTCTAAATTCTAACCTCTAGTTTAAGTGCAAAGTAAGATATTGCCTTACAAAGATTTTTCAGCTTTCGAAAGATTAAACAAGCTCGGGCTGTAGACATAATCGTGATGGAGAAAAATTAATAACGATAAGATTTGCGCGACGGAAAACCACAAAATTTACTCACGTGCAGGCAGGTTAAAAACTAAAGAAAAGCGGAACGTATCACACATTCAACGAATGGCCCGTGCTACAAACTGACCATCCTGCTATCGCTTTTGCCAGTCCCTTCCTCGAGACAGATAAATTGGCGTTCGGAATGCAAGTGGACACGAGAAAAACCGCTGCACTTTCACGTCAGAACGAGCACCGCGAAGAGCGGAATAATGTGCGGCGTAACGCAAAGTCGCTTAATTGAAACAAGCTTGTCTGTCACCTCGCCAGATGTCAATGAGTCGGTTCGTGTTTTAGCAGTACCTAACCGTGGACGACCAGCACGACTAAATAAAATATATGCATATTAACGTGTGCATTGTCTCCTTGAAGGAGAAAGAGACAAGTGTAGGAAGTGCAGCTGACTATAAATCTGACGCCGCAAGAAGCACTAAAGCATGACGCGATGACGTCATCGTGAGTTTCGAACAAGCGATCACAAGCGATCGAATCGAACGATTGCAGTCGCGGCGACGCCAATTATAACAATTATCTTTTTCCCCTTTATCTTATTGTTAGTCGATGGTTATATCATCGTGTTTGGACATTATTGATCGTATCTATATATAAACACTTAGGCAGCGCAGTGTATTCTATAAATAGGTATGCTTTTGAATCATTTTTACAAAAAACATTTCTCTCTTTTATCAATCTTTACAGCAAGAGCCGTGAAATTATCGAAGTCTAGCTTTATGTACAGCATTACAATTTACCATAATTGCAATTATGTAAAGCGTTTATTCCTTTGAATTTGTTCATTGTACTACTGATATCATATCTTAATGAATGTCAATGAATAAATCCATAGGTTTAGAAGCATGTACCTTTTTGTTGGTATAATTAAAGCAGTTTTGATATATATGTTATTGCAGTTTTGCAATATATCAGATAAAATCGATTTTCTCTTGTACAAGAATTTTACCCATACAGCACAGAACGTTGAAAGAATGTTGCTGAGAC
>NJRP01000100.1:297433-313856 GCA_003063835.1 Aphaenogaster floridana | reverse complement strand
CTTCGTTGCGAATCGGGGAAAAGAGGCGACCGTCGCCGTTTGTCTCGTTTTCGGCGGACGGACGCATGCGTACCCTCGCAAACGTACGTCACTGCGCGCGTACGTGTGCGCGCCCGTTTTCGTGTCGCGCGCGGCCAGTCGCGTAGTTCGGCAAAGCGCGTCGAGGTAGCGGCGCGATCGCATTGTTTTTGTGTTTCGCCGTGTCCGTTACGCACGCACGCACGCACGCACGCATCGCGATCCGCAACGCACCACGCGAGTGAACGCGTATCCGGTGGAGTCGCGAGTCCCTTTCGCGGCTTTCGTTCTCGCGTCCCTTGGCCGTGGCCGGTGTCCACCCGCCACCGGCCGTTCGGGACGAGCTTCATCCCCGTGAAGGACGACGGCACCATCACTTAGGTGTGGCGGGTAAGTACGATCCGTCTCGTTATTTACGTATGTGTGCGCGCGTTGTACGCCGATTACCGACACTCGAGCTTCTGCGAGCAGTTCCGTGAATCTACCGAGTTCGGCGGTTTGCCGAATGATCGTTCGAATTCGCGAACGCGTGTCGTTAATGTCGCGGAGTAAGACCATCGTATTCGTGCGTCGCGATGGCACATCGACGTTAAATTTCGGCAGAGTAATTTTACGCGCGGACATTCCACGAAAAGTGGAGATGTGATGGATCCGAGGAATATTACTTTCGAACGCGGCACTACGTACGTCAAATCGGTACAAGATTTAAATTCTCGGTTGTAAGTTGTAAGAAACTACGTTTCGAATTTTGCTCATGTTGAAATTTCGTCCGGCGGGATTGTGCAAGGGTCGCGCATGAAATTGCGTTGTAATGAGTCCCGTTCCATCGATATTTACCGTGACGTATTCTCGGTACTCTTCCGCTCGCTTCTCGAGATAATCTCTCGCAAGCGTCCGTGAAGCACCTGACCTGACCTTTTGCGAGTGGTGTATACATGTAAACAAAAGCGTTGCGCTATGGGGTCTATGGGGTCAGTGATTATGATTTTGAAATGTCCACGTTTTTAGGGTTTCAATCATATTCACGAAAATAAGGTAACATTCCCATTAACTAACGATTTTAATTGATGTATTATCTGTTGAAATAAAATGAAATATACATTGCGCGCTAATTGAACTTTGTATTGTATTGTTATTGATGAAAAATATAGTATAAATGTCATATATAAAAAGTATAACTTATTTATAAAATTAATTAATTATTAAATTTTAATTCGAAGCGGAGCAAAACCGATTTGTTTATACATATAAAATACAAGATATATTCCGCTTCACAAGACTGGAATTAATATAATTTTTAATTAACATTAAAAGAAGGAAAATATAATAATTAAAAAGTTTTTATAAGGATAGAAATGGAATTAGCCTGGCATTGTTAGTAAAAATTTTATTCGACATTAGTCTGCTGATTGTAAGGTCTGAAAAAAACTTGCCATAGTTTTATCAAAAAAGTAATGTATTAAACTCAGGGTTGGTAAGTTAAATTTTTTAAAAACTAAGTTAAGTTATAGTTAACAGCCTTGAAAATTTAACTTAGTTAAGATACAAGTTAACCCATAATGAAATTAATTGAATTAAAAGTTAAGTTAATAATAAAAAATAATTAAAAAGTTAAAAGTTAAATTTATCTTATTTCATAATTTCAGGGTTTCACAGTCTTACAAATAACGGAAATAACAAACATCACTTTACTTATTATACACTTTATTTATAAACATACTCGAAATATGCGATCTACATATCCTGCCTGTAATCCCTCGCGATTCCTGTGAACGATCCTACTACCTGCAAGCATCCTACAAGTCCTGCTAATCATCCTTCACTAACATTCCGCAATTACCGCCTATTATTTACGAGATTTTTTATGCGTTTTGCCGGCAATCAATTTATAACCTCCTTGCTGATCTTCTCAGTATATTTGTTCAGAAATTTTACAAATGATGTTGTGTTGTTCAAAAGTTAGATAATTCATAATTTACGATTCCGCGATATTGTGTATGCGAACAGACGTAGATATTATTCTTTCTTGTTGCATTTATACGCAACATAATTTTTGGTCCTTCGAGCATAACAAATTCACGTGTGTGCGGCGTCTCGTGACGCCTTTATTTATGGCATGACTAATTTCAAGAAAGTTAAATTAAAAGTTAATAGTTACCGATGAAATGTAACTAAATTAAGTTAAAAGTTAAGAATCTAAAAATGTAACTAAGTTAAGTTAAAATTATTTAACTTTTTAACTTAACTTTTATCTTTTTAACTAGGCACTACCCTGATTAAACTTGTACCGCTACTCTTTTAACTTTATCTTTTATTCATCTAAAAATATTTACCACCTTAAATATATTACCTTAATTTACTGTCTTAAAAAATTTGATTTGTAACATCGTTGTGTTCATCTGACTAAAAGTCTGTGACATCCAGCAGATGAAACAGCTAGAAAACAAATTCGAAATTTGAGGCGAACATCGTAAGGAGTATAATGAAAATGAAGGTAAAAAAAGGAGGAAAAAAGCGAAAAAATATAGACGAATTTATATTTTGTTTTGCAAAATTAATTTGAATAACTTATCGCTTTAGTGAGCTCTATGGTACATGGAGGAAAAAATTAAGTTTCATTTGAAAGTAGCTATTGTATTACTATGCACAGTTGTGGTTTCTGCTTAAACGGAGAGAAGGCGCGCACGACGAGATTGCAGCACTTACTGTCTTAAGCAAAAAGAAATATATAATATACATCTAATTTAAAGTAAAGTAAGTAGTTGGTCTCGAATCTCGCCAGATCTATACAAATTTAATAGGACTTACAAAACCCGGTTGATCTTGATAAATCATTGGTGCTTGTAGTATGTAGCACTTATATAAATGCATATTTATGCAGAATGTAACGTTGCGCGTTTTTTTTTACATATATAATATCACACATACTTGTTTGTATGTGTTCACGTTATACTTTGCGAGGTAATATGATACCAGATAATCCGCAAAATCCGTGTTGCTATCACGCAAGTTCTGCCAACAGGACCGATCCGGAAGACTAATTTTGCAATGGCGGCTATTGTTTTTGGTCTTGCGGAAATTATTATTAAGATAATTACAATAACAAAAATAATTAAATATTTTCAGATGTATACTTTAACATAATTAATTTCTTTCGATAGATAAGAGAGAACGCGACGGAACTCTTTCTAAAACCGACGGAGAACTCTAGAACTCTTGCGGGGGCATCCAGAACTCTAATGCATTTTTTCGAATTTTGAAAAAGTGGGCCCAACTTCACAGACGTTAAGAGAGAAGCAGCTTCGGAAGAGCTTCTAATTGAAAAAAATAATAGTACGAATTTAATATTTATATTACGTTTTTCGGTAAAACTATGCCAAGTTTTTTTGCAAGTATAAAACATGTATTTAATCAAATGTACGTAATATGACTATATTTAATTTACAAGGTATTTCAAATATAAATACAAAATAATATTTAAAATAATGTTTAGTTCGAAAAACGTAGACGAGAAGCCGAGAGAGTTGAAAGCGAGATTCGACATCCGCGTTTGGAATCGCATACTGAATCGTCGTCCATTATCTGCGCAACGAGATAATTAATCCTCTATTCAATCCTTTTTTTAATCCGCATCGCGATTCGTCGCGTACGTGTTCCGTCGTTAGAAGCGCGCGCTGCGTAAAGGCAGGCTGCGTTAAACGATAAAAAGCGAACTGTACAGTTTTTGCGCGTTATCACGTAGAATCCGCGAGCGAGCATTAATGCCGGCGGCTATCACGAGTGCGCCGGCAGTCCGGCAATAAACGTTGCGCCATGAACGGAACGACGAGCCGCGCGTGGACTTAACCTTTATATCTTTTTTTATTCGCGTGTCGCGGCCGTTATATTTTTAATATCCTTATAGGTCAGAATTTATAGGGAAGCTCGAGTTATAAATATATTCCACTTTTATTAAGTAATGAGTTGCGTCGAATTAACTGCGTGGAGGATCGATAAAGCACTTTGCCGTTTATTCCCCCTTTCCGATCTTCCCTTTCCAAGATGTTCAGTTATCACGCGTGTCAACGATGTATCATTATATTACGCTGAATAAAAGCAAGAGAAAGCATTTATAATCATCTCTGCGAATAAATGAATATAGTTGTGGTTAAATTAATTTAAACAGAAATCGAATTGGTTCTGAGAACGAAATGAACTTGATCCACTATATTCACTCCAAGTATGACGCTCCGTCTTTTACATCCGTTTGCATTTTGTAAGAGCGCAATTCTCACAAGCGATCGATGTAATACAATTGAGATCGAGCTGTTTTATCAGCTGTTATTATGCAAATGACGCCGATACGGTATATGTAAAATCGTGCAAATACTCATCGAAGCCAATATAATTCCGATGCGTTCAAGAAAATTATCTTCGTGTTTACTCGCGATACGCAATAATTGGCTCGGGATACGTTTCACTGCATCCACAACATGGAAAATTTTACGCATGTCAAAATTAGATTTCTAAATATTTAACTCGACACTCGCAACACGCATAAATTTATATATATCGAACATTTGTCACATGTCTTGCCGCTTTTTTTCACTTCGTCGTCACTGTATATTGTGCAATCTATTTTCATCAGCAACCGATATATCAACCGACGTGAAATATATTGCTTGGTAATTATTTCAAATCAGAATTGTGCCATCGCGCCACGAGGGAAGCGCATTTGCGATATGTATCCAGCTGTCGCCAGCACGAGTGGACGCAAAACGAAATCAATAAGCCCGGATAATCGTAATAATTAAATTTAGGCGTCGATAAACCAGGCAGTCGCATTGCTAGCTTTTAATTAGGCACCGGATGATTATGTAATGCCATATGTAATTATGCAGTACCACATGTCTAATTAATTAACTGTTTCTTTTCTCTATGTCTTCTTTTCGTACCTCGTTTTTTTCCTCTTTATTTCCATCGTGTTTATATTTATCACGGTAAAGACGACAACCTGCAAAACTGCGCGACAGCAAAACGTGTACGCGCGATCAGAGATAAAATATTTATTTTACAACTATTATTAGTTTTATCGAGCACGCTGAACACAGTTTGGTGTATTGAAAAAAATGGATTGCACGTTGATGAAACGTTATTTCGCTTTTCGTCCATAAAATCCAATCAGTTTGGTCCTTCCGTTTCGCAAACAGCAGTCCATTCCAATCGATGGGCAGTAGGGGTATGAATTTTTATGACTTCAACGGTTGCACGGAGTGTATATTATGTCCCATTTATAAATTGTTATTGTCGGATGACAAATGTGGCATATACCAAATTACTTTTTTTTTCAATATCAAAGAGACACGTGCAATATATTGCAATGAGTGACGCTGGAGAATTTTCGTCTATATAATAGAGATTTTAATAGAAACTGGCAGGGGTTGCTTTGGAATATTACTAAAAAATTAATGTATTGATAATCTTATTATTAATGTACTAATTATTATAATGTACTAATTCTTTAACTAATAGTTTAACCACAAAATTTATACACCGCAATATTATATCAATAATATTATATCAAACTTAAAATTACCAAATAATATCGTCACGTATTTAGCAATTCATATAATACATATACAGGGTGTCACGCAAAAAATTAAGGTACGATTATCAAAAAACAAACAGTTTACAAGATATTTTATATTTCATGTCAAAATATGCCAGAATAAAATATCAAATATCTCGTAAACTATTGATTTTTTGATAGCTTTAACTTAATACTTTTATATAGCAAGTAACTAGAGGAAATATATTACCTATATAAAGAAAATCATATGATTCCATTTAAAAAACGTCACTTTTTTTACGTCCTTTTTTTAAATGAAATCATATGATTCCATTTAAAAAAAGGTCACCTTCAAATCTCTTAAGCATCTCCACCTGGGAAAAATTTTTCACCTCTGCAAGATGTCCCTTTCGATACCACACAACTTTTATTTCAAGCATTTCTTACTATCTCTAAAACTGTAGAAGTTCTTCGGGTGGCCGATCTTAAGTGACTCACCCTGTATATGTATAATACATTTATATAATACATTCATGTAATACGTAATGTATACACGGAATTCGGAAAGAATGGTTTTACTGAAGTATTTAAAAATTTGCCCAGATGTGAAAGTAATTTTGTTAGACCATCAAAAGTAACTATGTAGGACACTCAAGTATGATGATAATGCTGCAAAAAATTTTGATACTCTAACAACTATTTTGGACGTCTTACGTAATTATTTTGATGATTCAATGAAATTATTTTCAGATCTGTATCTGGCCAAATTTTTAGATATTTCAGCAAAACTATTCTTTCCGTGTATTTGCATTCTAAATAACTAATACTTTTAATAATAAAAATTATTACGTTCAGAATTTGTTTAAAAATTTTTGCTAGGAGATTTATTTGTGATAATTATTATTTTCCTTAACTAATTGCAAAGCAAGATTTATTGAAGATTTTAAAGTTAAATGCAGTGATGTGTAAAATGGCTACATCTCGATTTTTGCTGTAAATGTATAGAAGAGGAACCATTCCCCTCGTTTATACTCGTTCACATATTGTGATCGATCGATAGTTTATTTTTATGCCTCGGAAGCGAAAAACTACAATTTGTCGCGAAACAATAGTCAATAACGCGGGATACGTGAGATCCCTTTTTTATCGAATCACAGCGATGGTACCGTCGACAAATATCGCACAAACTGCCCAACAAGCAGTTCTCCATGAAGGCAAACCACCAAATTATTACGGACAGACGGTTATTAGCTGCGTGACCGCTGATTATTAGTTCGCCTCGCGAACTCGAATCCTAATTAAATTGGTTTATTACGACCGCGGGATATTTACGTGTGGCTGTCAAGTGTACTCTTGTATATATAAAGAGATTGTTTCGCCCGTACAAAATATTCAGGATACTATTAGGATACTATCTAATCTTTCTGATGCAGTTTACGATAATAGAAACTTGCTGACATCTTGACAAGAACAAATAAAACGGGGGACACGGAGCAATTTAATAGGCATGTATTAGACGACGCGATTCGCCCTTGAATGAAACAATCTAATCTGATTACATTATTACTCATACTTATTATACTTATTATAGTAGTATTTGTGGTAGTTTCAATTGACTTTTATTTTCGCGCTTTTATTGTAATAGGTTGTCCCAATCTTGACTTCTGCATAAGACAGAAAGATATTGCGGACGAATTATTGATTCACAAACTGATATATCTATCAAACTGAAATTAAATGGAAATTAGCAGTAAAATTAACCCTCAGTCAAGCTACTAATTTCTAAAATTGTCGAGTAGTTTGTCTCTCATATCTAATTGTATCGTTTTCAGTCGCACTTGATGTGTCGCGGCGTAAATAAGCCAGGAAAATCCCGATGATCATAGGAAGATCCAGCGACAGATTCCCCGTCACCTCGTCGCGCTATCCCGATCTGTTCCGCTTCGTTCTATTTTAGGACATTATACGCGGCGGCAACTAGGTCAGCATTGAAGTGGTGTCCGTATGATATCGTACAGAAAGGAATGTTTTAGAATATTTTTCCGCTGCCTTTTGTTATCTGAATACGTTTCCGATTCAAGTACACGTGGCGCTAAAAATAACACGTTTACTAAAAAAAAGAACTGACGCTGTAAAGATAGTATATTCGAAGTACTTTTTGCACAGAAATCAACGACGTTGTAAGAGGTTGTTAATTGTTAATTCTTAACACTTAACAATATCTTCTCAACAAGAAATTTCTTCAAATATTTTTTTAGAAGAATAGACATCTTCGAAATTAATATTTCAATATAATCTTTTGTGTGTTAAATTTTTCGATTATAAATGCAGATACTACAAATAGTACGAAAATAAAAGTGGATTGTTCTAACTAATTATGTAAACAATTGTGAATATCTAGGTATTTTCAAGTCGTATCATAGACTTTTTTCGAGATATTAAGGTTTTAAGGTACTGCAGTTTCCTCAGGCTCACATAATTCATAAACGAATGGTTCTCGTTTTTGCAACACGCGTTGGCGCCCTATAAATATATCCAGATGACAACTACGGACTTCCTCCTCGAAGCTCGTGCCAAACAGAAATTCCGGTGTGTCACGGGAAAGGTCTAATCGCGTCTCACGGTTCTCTAATTGAGTCGGTGTTAAAATGTGACATCAAGAAAACCATCTTTTATCCACGTATAATCTACATATATATAAATCTTTTTTATATCTTGCATTGACTATACAATTTCTATTTTACAATACATGTTTTTATTTTTTATTAAATATATGATGTTACTGTTTGTAATAATGTTTAAACTTTTGCATTATGCATCGTCATATCTTTTAATCTCGTATTTATTTGTATCTTTTTCAGAAAGTCGATGCAATGCGGAAGTAAACAGTGATTAAACATCCCGAGAAAGTAAATGTGCGGCACGGTGGAAATTCAAACGCCAGGATGACCAGCGAGCATCCGTCAACGAGTGCGTTTGCAGCAAAAGGTATGTATATATATGTATACAGGATGTTTTAGGTCAATGAAACTTTAGGATCTTATAGGAAATTGAATTTGGAACAAAAAAGTTCTTATAAACATAGGTCCAGAAACGCTTCATTAAAAAGTTATAGCTAATAAACTTCGAAAAATCACGTTTTTTTGATGATTTTTAAAAATAACTTCAAAACCTTTCATTTATTTGAAAAAAGTAACGAAAGAAATCTGATAGGTAATTAAATAACAAACTAAATTACACCAATGATGCAGTGAGTCAATATTGCATAGATATCAAAAACGCATTAATGTGAACAGGTGCATCATTTTAAACATATTTGATAATTTGGTTGAAACTTTAATAAGAACATTTTTATGTTTGCATTTGCAATGTTTGCACTATACGAATGTGTAGTGTTTACAAAAACCATCGGAAGGTGGTTTTCTCAAATTTTTGCTTTTTTTGTTGTTTTGAACTTAATTTTCTTTTGAACGTCTTACCAGAAATAAATAAAATTAGTGTAATTTAGTTTGTTATTTAATTACCTATCAGATTTATTTCGTTACTTTTTTTAAATGAACGAAAGGTTTTAAAGTTATTTTTAAAAATCACCTAAAAAATGTGATTTTTTGAAGTTTATTAGCTATAACTTTTTAACGAAGCGTTTCCGGACCTATGTTTACCGGAACTTTTTTGTTCCAAATTCAATTTCTTATAAGATTCTAAAGTTTCATTGACCTGACCTGGAACATCCTGTATAAGTACGAAATATTTGCATACGAGACAGAAAAAGTTTTCATTACTTGCGATAATATTTAGTTAATCAGCGAAGCGAAATCATAACTAATGCATGTCAAGAATAATAAAGCAGCTTTCTTTCTATCTGCTTTTATTTCCTGAACAATTAGTGTGGTTCGATCAAGCAGACGATTAACACAACATCAGATTCAGTGATTTGATAGTTTCCGCTGTCAATGCATTTAAGTTCATACCAGATGATCATCGCGAATCGTATCATGAAAGTATTATCTCTATTTATCTCTATAAATATGTAGAATTTCGAATGTCGCGATTCCTCAAGTTGCATTTCCGACATTGAGATTTCCAACTGGATGTACTTTCGATGAATTTAGATTTCGATACTGTAAATATGCAAGAATTGCTACATTTATCTCTGCAACAGGATAGTTAGCATAACGTGCATTTTTCATCAACGTTGAGAACCGAGCTCATAATCGAAGATCATATCGACTTTGATTTTTACGAATCGTGAATAATTTTCATAAATTGTGTATGCAACTCAAGCAAATTAAATGTAGGTAAAATGTAACAAAATTACATAGAAAATGTATTGCTGTTGCGAAGCACGCTCGAAGTCCGTATCATCGATCACAATTTTCGCATTTATTCCATCAATATATTGAATAATCAATTTTCATTGCACACTCTCTCGATTTTATTGACAAAAAAGTGCAACGCGGGTGGGAACATTTTGGAAATATGGCCGACAGGATTGTCAGAAAAATACTGCCTCGTGGCGGATTTACGTGTGCACGATATTTTCGCAAATATTTTTCAAAGTCTGCGTTCGCTACTGTTCATGAAAGTTTTGCGTGACACACACAGAGATTATCAATTTAATAAAAATACGACTGATGTCTATATATGTGGTCTGAAAGAACACGTGTCATAAAAGTGTGGAATAACTTTTTAATAACTGCACCTATAATACCATGAGCGACAGAACTGTCTCAAGTGCGAATAACAAAAGCGAAATAAAAGTCAGAGTTAAGTTTAATAAAAATATTTAATAAAATCAAATATTAAATAAAACGTTAAAATTATAATATTGATGTAAGATGATGTTACAGATATCTCTAATACGTAGATTGTTTGATAAGTTTGCTTTTGTCTCGTACCTTTATTTTTATATTATAACTAGATGGCTTGATACTCATGCTTTGCTACGGTATTTAACTACTTTAAATCCATTTTGACTTCAATAAACTTTCCTTTGATTGCAATGAACAATTTAAAAGCACAACTACCCCATGTCAGGCAACATCCTGAAATTATTTATAATTCACCCCCAAATCTAGATTTGTCCCTTTAGAGGTTGATTAGAGCAAAATCCTGAATTATGTTCTTGAGCATTTGTACACGGAAAGAATGGTTTTGCTGAAATATCTAAAAATTTGATCAGATACAGATCTGAAAATTTTGTTGGACCATTAAAATAATTATAGAGGACGTCCAAAATAATTGCTGGAATATCAAAACTTTTTGTAGCATTATCATCATGTTTAAGCGTCCCACGTAGTTATTTTTGATAGTCTAACAAAATTATTTTCAGATCTGTATCAGGCTAAATTTTGAGATACTTCAGCAAAATCGTTCTTTCCGTGTATGGGTAACCTTTGAAAGCAAAAACCAAATTAATATCTCATCGGACCCAAGAGATATTGAGGAATCCGTGAAAACACATTTTACCCCTTTTCACCTCCTTAGGGGTCGAATTTCTAAAAATCTCTTAGTAGATGCTTATGTCATGAAAGGAATATATATACTCCCCGAATTTCATGCTTCTAGGTTTAGGGGTTTGGGCTGGGCGTTGATGAGTCAGGCCCGGTTTTTCATTATCTGGGTAACTTGTGATTTAGACTTAACCTGATGATAATATAAAAATTGTGTTTTTCTATCTATGGGTAATCACTAAACTGATGGTTTTATAGTGATAACTTTAAGGCCCGGTTTTTCATTTTTTGGTTAACTTGTAGTTTAGGCTTAAGGGGATCCTAAAGTGATGGGAATTACCGATATTTGTAGGTTAAGAAACCATTCCGAATTGGCTGGACAGAATTGCAAAAACGATATCGGCAATTAAAGTACGCACATTAAGGAAGTGCGCGACGGTCGATTTCATGATGAAATCGGAAAAAAGTTAAAAAATTACATTTGATGTTAGGCTATCTTTCGGCTCGAGAGCTGTTACCTGACATAAATGTTTGCTTAATGTAAAAGTTGTACGCATGGGCGCCTATGAGGGGGAGCAAGGAGGGGTATATGCCTCCCCCTGGATTTTAATTTTTTCAATTTAGAATGATTTTATGATTGACAACCAGATAATTTTTGTTTGAAATTTATACACTTAAAAATAAAAATTTGCATAAATATATATTTTTTAAATATTATTTGAATATATTAAATAACGTTTATTTGGCAGAGCTTTACAAAAATGGTACCCCTAAATTTATTTATTGTATTTACACTTCTGCCCCCCCCTTGAAAAAAGTTGTAAGGGCGCCCATGGTTGTTCGGTTTGTAGTTATAAAATGAGACCGTCGCACACTTCGGATTACATGAACAAATAACACTGAGCCTTTGGAACTAAAATTGAAAGCCTAGAAAAAAAACCGTTTCTTACTCTACTTTTTTCGCGAATCTGTGCGTGCGATATTGATGTAGTAGTATGTAGTGATGTATCAATGTTTCGTAAATTGTATGTATGTATTGTAAATCGGTCGATAAAGTCGGCTCTCGCGTCGGAGTTCGGTCTTCACTTTAGGATCCTCTTAACCTGATGTTAATGTAAAAATTGTATTTTTCTAACTATGGTTAATCACTAAACTGATAATTTTATAGTGATAACTTTTACAGGTTAACCACAAGTTAACCAGAAAATGAAAAACCGGTTCTCGGTCAGTCAGAACATTTGTCTTTTGTATATATAGATAAGCCACTAGATTTTTACGTTATAATTTTTTTATATTGTTTATTATTTTTTATGGTTAATTGTATAATTTTGCGTGCTCATAGAGAATTTCCAAAATATGAAACAAATAATCCTTTTTGCAAGTGATATCGCGTCACGTTTATATTGCAGTACGAATAATGACGTTTTGTCTATTAAACAAAATCATAGTTTTCTGGAACTACAGCAACGAGATTTTATATATAGAATGATTCCGAACAAAAATTTATCTTTGAAATGTTATATTCCTGACTCGCGCGATTCTGAAGAGGACTTTTCATCTTGCAACATTTTGCCCGAACCTTAGTTTTTGAATTGTAAAAAATGTTTTGCTGGTCGGGTCCAGAAGGTAGGCAAAGGCGGCGCAACTCACCGACAACGATCGCTTACGTGAGCCGCCCTGCTGCGATCAGCTGATCGTCTGATGGTGGGTTGCGCCGCCCTTGCCTATCTCCTGTATCCGATCCGTAATATGCAAACTATTTCTTTTTATAATTTCTTTTATAATTCTTTTTTAATATATATATATAAAATAGGCTTCTTAGTTTTGAATTATAAAAGAAATTATATATATATATATATATATAACTTAACCTTTTAGAGGACCACGAAATGT
Organism: Aphaenogaster floridana; assembly: GCA_003063835.1. Taxonomy (NCBI): domain Eukaryota; kingdom Metazoa; phylum Arthropoda; class Insecta; order Hymenoptera; family Formicidae; genus Aphaenogaster; species Aphaenogaster floridana. Next base: position 300,944 of record NJRP01000100.1, on the reverse strand, counting down.
TATAACGTCTCGAAATCAATGTCATATTTTGCATCTGATTATATGTTAAATATATTTTTTTTCTTAGAGCGAAATTTTCGTGATTTAAGGCTTCTGAGTAGTCACCGCGGCCATGTTGAAACTGTGACGTCAGAGGCGAGAAAAGACACGCTGAAGAATCTTGCGTCTCATTTCCAAATAAAAAGATAATCGAATAAAAAAAAATTTTTTTTATCGCTTTAGCACACTTTCAAAATACATCGGATACTATTCTTTTCCCTTGACAGTTAGTAAATAGCCGTCAAATAAATGTAAAACATCGCCTAGTCATGCATGGTATCGAGGAGTTCTCGGCTGACTACTCAGGAGTCTTAAGAAAAAAAATTCTCTTCTAAAGGTTAATGATTGTGTCGTTATCATATTGTTATTGCGCAGATATCTATATACATTAAAATTGAATGTATGTACATATGTACACGGAGAAAATTTTATATTAAAAATTACTATGTATGGCAGTAGCCGTGGACCATGCTGGAATTTTTATTATGTTTTCACAAAAGAGTTTAATAATTATTAATATAATAACATAGTATAAATTTTTATAATTCCAGCAATGGTCCACGGCTACTGCCATACATAGTAATTTTTAATATAAAATTTTCTTCGTGTATGTTTTCTGTACACTCGTGAACCCTTTGACTGATCTGGATCAAATTTGGCATAGTTACTCTCTAGACCCCTGCGCAAAATATAGGCTACCATGAAACCTGGACATTCGACCCCCCGTCCCTGATTTTATCCCCTTGACACTTTGTGATAATTTAGCGGAGCGATGGGAAGGGGGTTAGCGGGGGGCCGCGAGAGTAGTGGGCGGGGGGGAGGGACAGGTGAAGAACGGAACGGCAGGGAACGGGTGGTAATGTGAAAATTAAACAACATATTGAAATTAATTTGTATTGACATAATTTTCAAATTCTAAAGCTCAAGGACAGTCACTCAAGATAGGTCAACTATATAATATGTTGCTTGCTCCAGAGTGGGCACGTCAAAATATTTTTGCCCCGAAAGAGAAAACTAAAAATATTGTGTATCGCAAAACATTAGAATAATAGATTTAGTCATGTTGCAATAATATATGTATGTAGCAAAGGAGAGAGAAACACTATATAAATTTGAAAAATATATATCATTATGAATTAATTTCAATATGTTATTGTTTGATTTTCACATTACCACACAAATGCAGTTGTTCTAGATAAAAAAACCCGGACAACGTCGGGTAACTTAAGCTAGTAATATATATAAAAAAAAAAGCTACGCGCAACGTAACGACAACGACACTGTCATTAAAGGTTACAGAATAGGCTCTTAAGCTTCAAAATTTTGGAAGAGGAAAAATCATCTCAGAATCACAGGAATACGATATTTTAAGGATAAACATTTGTTCTGAATCATTCTGTTTACTCATTTAAAGTTTTCAGTTTTACATATGTTTTGATATTTTAATACTAAAACTACCACTGCCGGTCAAATGACCGTTTTTAAACTTTTGATTAAAAATTCTGCATTCAATGTTATCGCTTTTCCTCAATTGACTTCACGACTTTTCCTTAATATACATATAATCAATTTTTCAATATCTATCTCTTCTTCTTTCGTTTCTGCTGATAAACATATTATCTGCATTCAATTGAAAAAAATAAAACTTTTATTTAAAAACCGGTCATTTGAACGATTCGGTAGAAATAGGTATATATAAATTGTCGGTAGCTTTAGTGCAGTTAATTTAGAAAAGATTCTTTTTCTTCCACCGTCTTTTCGTGTTCTCTGGTATGATTAGTAAAAGATTGGAATCCGTAGGCAAGAAAATTATAGTTGATAGACTATCGCCCGAATTGCGGAGACATGCGTCTTCGCCATGGTGCCAAGAATTCCGGAATGCCGCTTACATAGCGCTAACATTCCCGGCGGTCGGTTCGAAACGCGCAATTTAACCACCGAGTCGATGATGACGACGACGACAAGGATACCGTGAAACACAACGCACTGCACATTTGTATTCGTGACATCCGGGTAACACGCCTGTAGTGATCATATTACCGTAGAAGTGCGAGAGACCCTCTTACCCGAGAGGGTCTCTAGGCTTCAAAAGAAAAAAAAAATTTCAATATTTTATTTTTATTTACATTATTACATAAGACAGTTATATAATTATTACATGATAATAATATTTATCTCTCTCTTTGCTTAAATAATATTTATTATAATATTTCTGAATATATTTTATGATATATTTACACATATTGCTGTAACTGCAATTATCATTTAAATACAGCGACCTTGGAATCTTTCTTAATTTCTCGTGACACCTTAGACAGGAAACCCGCAAAATCAATTTGTTCACTCTGCCAAGGGTTCTAAAATATCATAGTCCGCCTCTGCACGCCCGCACGCTCCGGAATATTATTGTCCGGTACGGCTCCCGAAATAACACGTTTGTTGCGCGCTGAATTTTGTGCGCACGCGGCCGCGCCGTGCCGCGTGTACGTATATACATATGTACATATGTATGTACACGCTCGGCATTTATATTAATAGAGTGTGCACTTTCGCCGCGCCGCGATGACCCATGCAATACGATGGGACGCAGCGACGTATACAACGTTACCGCGGCCCGAGATGCACGCGAAGAACAAGTCGAGGCAATCTCAGTTACTGAAATATATTCGTCTTTACGCGTCCCGCATTTATAAATCGCACCTATCGGTTTTTCATTGTGGCGTTTATACGCCGGCACGAGTGGTTTTAATCGAAGCTATCAAACTTTCGAACATCGTCATATTCATTAAATATTCCAAAATTATTCAACGATATTTTACGGACAGACTTTTTGGACATTTTTTTCGGATTTGTTTTGACCAAATTTGTTAGGGCATTAAACAATTTTTTGAATAATTTATGAGTGAAAATAAATTCTGTGAATTACATTACGTGGCAATCTCGTAAAAAAAATGCAGTTTTAATCTTGTTCAAATTAAAGGATCGGAATGAGAGATTTAAAACTTAAAAATTTTCAAGACACGCACATAAAACGTCGTTGTAGTTCCGGAAGATTATGATTATCTATACCAATATATAAAGAAGAAAAGTTTATTGGTTCTATTGTTCGGGGTAATCTCAAAAACTACTGAACTGATTTGAAAAAATCTTTAACTGGTGGATAGCTTAGATGTTTCTGAGTAAAGCCCGTATTACACTACAGGTTGCGGCTCGGTTGCGGTTGGGATTTAACCAATCGGAAGAGAGAATAACAATCTCAAGCTTAGTAAACTTTGTTCTTATTGGTCAAATCCCAACCGAGCCGCAATCTGTAGTGTAATACGGGCTTAACATAGGCTATGTGCCATCGTGCTGCAACGTCTAGAAGCCGAGCAGTAAAGAAGAACGTGCGTGAACCACATATCGAGCGCGCGAGGAACACACACACACACACACACACACACACACACACACACACACACACACACACACA
>NJRP01000100.1:235226-268923 GCA_003063835.1 Aphaenogaster floridana | reverse complement strand
AACGACATAACATTATGATACCTAAATAATGTGCTAAAGACAGTAGCTGAATACTTCCTTCTTTGATAAAAAAATTACGAAAAATAACAACAGAAAACGTGATTTACAACGTGCGCTCGCTGTAGCCTATGTGCACGGACTGGTGCGACGAACCATTGTTTGTTGGAACGGCGGCAGGGAGGGGTTCCCTCTCCGCCGAAGCTCAACTGTTTATGACTATTAGATACACCTAAACCACGCTGGCTCTTATTGCCAGCAGGCTCCCATTACCCCCCGCTCCCCTAAAAAAGGAGGCTGCCATAGCGCCGCCATTTTATATGATAAAAATTAAATAAAAATTTTTTTTTACTTTTAAAGGTTTATATTATAAAGCCCTTAAAAAAGTTTTGATTGAGTTAATTATTTTACTACAATAAATCGCCAAAGTTAGGTATCATTTTTAGGCCTCAGGGGTGGTGTCCCCCCTTAACTCTCTTTAACGTTGTCGATAACGTTATCCTCGCGTTACACCACTTCTAAATCCGCAATTCTTTGTCCCTTTATGCCGACGTACCTTGTCAATCGCGACAGATTCTCGTGTTTTCTCCTGTCTATTTTTGATTAGCCGTTTCAATTAACCGCTGTATCAATTCTAATTATACATTTACTACATTCTTTTCAATTTTTTCTTTCGATATGTTCTCTGTTATGCTGTATAAAATCTGTACAGATATTATTTTTGATTTTTTTTTAATGGACGAGATTATTTCAAGATATATTTTCCAATAATTAACTTTTAGTAATAATGGTTTGCTAAATAGACAAATATATATCTGCTCGCGTAATATATATCTGCTTTCAGAAAATGGAAAGTATAATTTATTGAAGCTGTTTTAAAAACAAGCTCTTCATTTTTTTCTCGAAAAGAATGATATCCTCTTATTTATTCATATGTTAATAATTCACAATTTGCCATATTTTCACTTAATCGTCGTGACATTTGCGTTCATTAAAATTATCCGTAACGATAGAATTTCCGGCAAGAATTGAAAAAAGTAGTGGACGTACGGCGCGTTATAACGGAGTGGCAACAGGAGGATTAAATTTATCATAACGATTTCGCTCGATTCAATTCCATCTAGCTCGTCATTGTGCGGTCACTCAGCAACGACGAATAACTGTCGAGCCGAAATTAGGCGGCCCAGTGTATAATTAATTCTCGCTCGTTTCTTTCCAGGAGCGGCCCGACGAAGATTGCGGTTGATTGAAAATCGATGCGGGCCGAATCTTCGCCGCGACCGTTCCGGCGAGATCGTTTATTTTTAAGGTTTAAGCACACTGAAGGGGAAAGAAAGACACGTTTGGAACCACCGTGCCGTCTGCATTATTTATTCTCGGGGTATAGATAGGTAATATAGCGTCGTGGTCTCGCGGCGCGGCGGTCAATACACTGTTGAATAATTTAGGTATGATCGCGTTTCTCCATTTATTTTCTCGCGGGACATTTTCGCTCGTTCGGACGAATAAGGAAGGAAATCGTTGGACTGTGCAAAAAAAAAAGAAAGAAAAAAAAGATGCCAAAACTGTAGCTACCAGCGAACGTGGTGTCGATTAATTGGTTTAGCGCGTCGCGGCCGATAATTCCGCCAGATGCACGCGTCGAGCGCATTAAAAGTGTTTTTTCTATTGTCGCGGACGAGAGGGAGGAGGAAGGGAACTTGCGAAATTATCGCGACACCTCGGTACCGAGCGCGGTTCATTATTAACGCGCGTCGAGGCAGTGTGGTTAAACGATTTTGCGAGTTTTAGCGAGATTTAATTCCATTCACCGTACCGGGAGTTCAACAATTAGTTTGCCGATCGAGTTTCGCTGCTTTCTCCTTCTTCTCCAACATCTCCCTCTTTACACGACACCTTCTTTGTCTCGTCTCAGAAGAGTGCCTCTTGTAATTTTAAGCTGGTTTAACGGACGTGTCATAATTTTCACGGCTGGAATAGAATTGGCTTCTTCGCCGTCGTCGTCGTCGTCTTCGTGAACCGGCTACAAATACATTTCGCATAATAATAATAACGATCCGTGTGCCGTTACTCGTCTAATAATAGATAGGATAGTATCGATCGATACCGTGCGACCAAAGACGATATCTTGCCGCGTTCCACCCTCCCCCGTTCCTCCTCCTCGTCTCACCCACCCTTACCGCGTAATCTCGGCTATTCGCGTCCGACGCGCGCAACCCGCGATTTTGCAGACGCGATTAATTATTTCCTTACAGACGGCGATTATCGGAATTCTCTTTTCTCGGGGAGGCATCCCGATCTCAAATTGTCTTGACTGCCCTCGCGACGTTGCCGCGATACTACCCCATCAGCCTATCGCGATGGAAATAAAATCTTATTATGCATATATTCCGAGAGAACATAAATTGAAAAATATTTAGAACTTTCATCCAATTCGCTATCTGTATTTTAACTGGCACTTTACTCTTGTAAGAAAAGTGGATACTATAACTGCAGAAGCGGCTTGTTGACCAAAGCGGATAAGCACCAAAATCTTGTGCATATATTCCAAGAGCACATGGATGGAGAAATATTTTAAGCCTACAATCAATTCGCTATCTGTATTTTAACTGGCACTTTACTCTTGTACCAATCATATACAGGGTAGCTCAAATAAAGTGTTATAGACTAATATCTTGGAACTAATACCACTGGATAAAAAACGTAATTTATACAGCGATTTTCTTGTTACAAATTTTCTTTTAAATGTGTTACAATTGAATTTGGGAGTTCTCCGGCAGGGGAGGAGCAACTTAAAAATTTCAAATGATATCCTATGAAAAAAGTAACATAATTGGATTCAACGCAAAAACCAATTTTTACTTGAAATATTTCTAAAATCACAGTATCAAAAGTTATGAGTCATGAAATGTAGAGATCTATTGTACATGAAACGTAAAATATCTTGTAAATTATTCATTTTTTGATAATCGTGCCTTAATACTTTTATGTACAGACTAACGAGATGAATCAATTGGTGTAATGAAAACACATAGTTGCTTTTTTAAAAAAATATACACAATTCGCAATATACAATTATACATACACCTAAAAATATAAGATTCACCCTGAAAAATTATTTTTTGAAGAAACAAAAATTTTATAGATATATCAAAATTTTTATGTTGTTATAGGGCCAATAAAATAATTTGTTATTCTAACAAAATGATTTAGTTGAGTTTCTCTACATAGGCGTCCTCATATTTTTAATTGCAATAACAAATATATTGTTCTTACAGTAAATAAATAGTAGCAAATTATTCTTTTCTCTGTATAATTAATTATTGCTTATTAACGTTAAAAAAAATAATTTCATTATCTAAAATTAAAATTTAATGAAAAAGAACATGTAAAATTTTGCATTTTCTAAGTTTCTGGAAAAGTATATGACTGTTGCATAATGTAAAAAAAATCAGCCAACTGAAATATTTTGTTAAGTTAATTAATAAAAAATTAAATAATATTATTGTATTAACCAAATTTGTTACTGTTTTTATTTTAAAAAAATAAAAAATGTTTCGTTAATCTCTGTACAAAATTTGTCATATCAACAATAATATCTATTGCGTTAAACCAACTAATAAAGTCCAGCAAAATAATTCAGTACAATGAACAATTACGTCGTGTTCATTCATTAAAAAATGTTTTTATTTTTATATAATATTTTGCCAATAAAGCAAAATAAACAAAAAAATTGGTCAACAACATTGTTTTGTCGATATTGCAAAGCAATTTTTTTGTGTTCCATTTAAAGGTTTATTTTTAAATCAAAGGGATTATCTTGAAATATTCTTGTCCCTCCGACCTTAAGATTAAGTCATTTTCGGCTGCACCCCTACTTGTCCTACAATTTCGATGATGGGTGTCTTCTCCCTATCTCTGTTTTCGAGAAAAATGTGATGAACTTTTTTATCAGACACCCTGTATGTTGAACTTTATTAGCATATAAACAATTATAAACATATAACTTATAAACAATTATAGATACATCATTTTTGTTGAACGTTCTTGAAAGCACATAAAAATCACTTATTCTACCGTACTAACTTTGATATATTTTATATATAACTGTAATGAAGAGAGTATTTGATTTTAAGCCAGCATCTCCATTTTTAATCGCTATTTCCTGTTAAACCATTTGTGTACGAAAATCGGAATTTAAGTACACAATTAGCACACTAAAAAAAACACTTAATAGGTATCATTTCGATTTTTTGTGGAGGGAGGTGTTAGCTTAACAGAAATTATTTATTGTATCATTCATTTGGCATAGTTCAGCTACTATACTTATCTATACTTAGAAGAATTAATTTATTTGAAACATGTGCAGAGTGAAAAATATTTTTTATCCTTAATTTGGATATTACAAATATTTATTATAATATGCGTGATCAAGATTTATTATTTTATTTCTAGTAAACGAGATATACAAATGCGGGTGTTTTCCTTTATTTGTGAGTATCTTTTTTGACATACTGCTTCTTGCATAATGGATTTTTTTCTTAATGATGGCTTTGAACATTTTTTCGGAGAGAATAAGTCTCTCTCTCTCTCCTTTCGTATAATCTGTGCAAATAATTTATAATTCCGAAATAAAAACGCGGCGATAAAAACGGATCAATTTGTCCTCGAGGAAAATTCGTATCATGCGACATCTTTATCGGTCGGCCTTATCGAGCCTGTTCCACTTACATCTTTTTATTCGCGGCTAGATTATTCTTAATGAACGGGACGCTAAAAATAGCAGGACAAGCTGTCGGCGGTCGTCCCGCGAGAAATCGCCGCGCGTCCGCCGATGGACGGCAAAATCATCCGCTGTTATCGACTGCGGTGTGAACACTCACGATAACGCTATTTATGTCGTTCCTCTGCACGAGGCAATGCCGAGGAAACGCATCGTGAAATTGACCGCGTGTGAAACCACCGTTGCACTTTGTACTCGAACTATTGAACAGACTTCCTTCTCCGTTTCTGCACGAGTGCTAAATGAATACAGAAACGCGATTAGAAGACTGAATCATTATATGTCTAATATTAATTTGATATTGCATCCATTTATATTCATATTTTCTATTAAATTTAATTTATCCAAAGATTTCAGTATTTTGATTTGACCAAATTTTTCATAGATGATCGTTACAACTTTTATTCTTAAGATTTTACTAAAGACTTTCGTTCGCGACAAAATCAAGTTGAAATTGAATATCGTAATATAGGAGAATAACAGAAATTTGTGGTCATTCTATATAAACAAAATAATTCTTGAGTAATTATAATTAATTAAATAGCAGTGCTATATATTAATAGTGATTAATAATGATTTTAAATATTTGCAAACTTTTATTTAATTATATGTATTTGCTATTTTTTTAGTTCTATCATAAATCTGTCCATGCATTTCTGTGAGGTGAAACGGATACTCAATTTTATTACATTTTTCCAAATCAAATTCGAATGAAATATTATTAATTTCTGTTTTGTGCCACTTACGGAACGTTGTCACTTCCGATTCTATATAGTGCGCAACGTCGCTCACTCGTCAGAGGTGCAATTTATTGGCTCCTAATGGAGTCTCTCGCGCACGTTAGCGGCTCGTATATTTAGCGCGGCTATAACGATCGACGGTTATACGGACACGAGACAAAGTCAGCTGGCAGCAACGAAAGTGCGTGCTCGTGTGTAAGCGATGTGTAACGCGTGTACAGGTAGCCCATACAGGAAACAAACGTGTCCTCTCGATGCTCGTTCACGTGTTCGCGACCATGCACACGTGAACGTTGCGCCGTTGCATGCAAACTCTTCGGAATTGCGGACCGCACCCGCGAGAGCAAAGGAGGGAAAGAGAGAAGGATATAGAGCGACGTTTCGCGTCGCGATGTGCTATTTTCTGATCGGTCTGCCGAGAGAACGGCGGAGGAAGGAGGAATTGTCGCAATGAGTCGGTTCGATCGATGCGCGTTTAGCGCTACTCCGAAATCGCGGTGGGATAGATAAATGTCACACAACACTGTAAAAAAAGTATGTAAAATTACAGGACAAGTGTAAAAATTATATGTAAGCAAGTGTAAAAGTAACATTATTTATAACGGAAACGTAACAAAATTATGTATTTTTACAACAATTATTATTGTGAAAATACGTGATTTTGTAAGTTTCCATCATAAATAGTGAAGTAATATTACATCCTTTTTTTACAGTGAAGGGCAAAATTCTTTAAAAAATTTTCAATCACGTAAACGAGAATTCGAAATCTTCGGTAAAGCCACGAAAAAATTGATGTGGAACAGTTTATCGTTTAAGATATAGAGAGAGGTGGTCATTGAAGAAGGGTTGTAATCACTCTACATATTGCGCAATGGAGAGTGAAAATATACAAATATATTTTATCTGAAACCGACGAAAGATATCTTGAATCATTCACAGTTTTATATTGATTAACTCGTAAATTTTGCGGTAATCATAGTGGTCATAATTCTCCAAACACTCAGAGTAACGACGATCATGATTATTTTCATAATTTCCATAAAGTTTCTTAAACATTAAAATTTATAAAATATAAAGAACAATAAGGCACTGAGAGTATAGCGCGGTAATTAGTGCGCAATTACAATTTCAAGGTAAACTTTAAAAATTCTTAAAGGCTAATAACATATTCTTAAAACGATGGTATATTTGTCTAGTCTCAACACACTTCACAAAGTCTTATGCGTGGTCTACAATAGAAGTAAGCGTGAGAGTAAGAGTAGGATTAGGAAATAAAATAAATTTAATTCGCTCATGCCCTTACTCCAGCGCCTATGATTGGCTCCCTCTTACTCTTACTTCTTACTCCACGCTTACTCCACGTATTGTAGACGACGCTTTAAAAACGTACGTTTCGGCTGCGCTTTGAGCCATCTTACTCTTAAGATTCAAATTTGGATTCACACTGGTTGGAACGTCAGGTGATAATTAAATTCAAGTCTACCGGGTGAACACCTGTATTTAAGAGATAATTATATTTCTAACTTCAAGACGTTCTTAAATTATTCAAATAGAAAAAACTCACCTAGAGTGGCCGAAATTGCAACTTTTCATTACATTTAAATAAAGGTTCAAACTTGAAAATACGTGGTCATTTCAGAATAAAATCAGGAGCGCAAAAATATAACTGATTAGGTCGAGTGTCAAAATTGAAATGCGTGGATAAATCTACATGACCGTTGTAACTGTACAAAGGTTGACATACCGACGGTATAATAAATAAATTGAAAATAAATAAACATAAAATACTTATTCGACTAACAAATGTCAGAGATATAAAATTATAGAAAATCAATAAATAAAAATTTATCATTAAAATTTATCATTACATTAGGCTACATTGATAAAATCTAGAGAGAACGTAATAATATTGGTTACTTTGCGAAACTGTCGCTTCGCAAGAGATTAATAATTATTAATTATATTTCGATTATAATCGAAAACAGAAATAATCATGGTTGCATTCGGTTAATCTCTTCGATGCTTAAAGCTAAATTAATGAGCAGTGTTTCTACAAGGTAAAATTTGTGAAATGCGCTTTTTAATATTCGATATACTTCCATCTTTAGCACTTTGCCGACAATTGACCTGCACTCTTGAGTTTCAATTCGCGCGCCACATCGAAACTCCGAGTGCTCAAGCACATGCTAAATGCGGACTAATGAATTGGGAGTGAGGTGTTTCACTCACCCTGCGCACCCATCCACCCCACCGCGTGACTGTGTGTAGTGTTCCCATAGCAGCATTGACCGCTTCTATTTATATAACACTCTCGTACCTTTGCCGCACCCCCGCGCGTACCGTCTTCGCGCTTCCATCCACTCCGCCATCCGCCCCCTCGCCCTGCACGCGCTCGTGCCCCGCGTGGACGTGCGGAAATATATACAGGTAGACGTGTACATGTGAGTGTGTGTATCGTACACACATATATACGTACACAAGCACGGAGAGGCACACGTGGGCGGATTATTCGCGAAGAAACATCGACTTACCTAGATTCGAGCGTGGCGCGCTCGTCGATTCCCATCGATTCGACCTAGCCACGCGAAAAGAAAAGCTGTTCGAGGGGGGCGCAGAAGAGTGCTACCGAGAGCTATTTTTGGATCCTCGCTAACGTGGCGAGTGCGTTCTTCGTCCAACTTTGTGCACCGCAATAAGAAGTGATAATGGACGAACTTGATAGGCTAAGGGCGACTCGATGGTCATCCAAATGCTAAAAATATATTTTCGAAAGAGCATTACGAGCGTTTCGCCTCTGTTGTATCGCAGATTCAGCGCGAACTTTCAACACATGCAAAAGATATAGAAGAAGATGCAGGTTTGGCGATCAGAAAAGGAAAAGTCTTTCGCGCAATTTACACGCATTCTTTTTTTTAAATAAATCCGCACGCGCGTTTATGATATGTGTGTATTTCAACTTCGAGTTGGCTGAAGGGTAGCCGTCATTCATATTATGACATGTATGTAACTACGCTCGTATGTCTGTAAATAAAAGCGAAAATAAAAGCAAACTTATCGGACTTGACAAACTCCTCCGGTTATTTTAAGTCGTGTAACGACGGTAACCTTTTTACGACGGATAAACTCTTGATTATCGGCAAAGTCTGGTCGAACACTATTAATAAAACATGCGGACGCGTGCAACTGTCTTTGTACTATTTTTTAATAAACGATAAGTTCCTCGCCAAATATAGCAGGACGTCGTAAAGAAGGAACGATTTCATTCGGGTATTCCAGGATGCGAGATATATCGTTCGACCTTCCTTCGGTAGCATAACCCGCCGCTTTTACCCTATATACACGTGCATGGTTTCTATATATAAATAATCAATTTTGCCGTTAGCTCGGTATACATTCAGTCGTCTAGCTTAAATATATTTTTTGCTGACGTTATTAAAGAATATGAGAAATTTTTAAAATTATGTCCTTAAAATGCGGATATAATCGAATCGTAACAATTTAATGTTAAAAACAAATTAATTTATACGCTATCCTAATTTTTTATAATTAATAAATTTTATCCTGGCTGAGGTTAAATTTTTCGCAACAAATTCTTTACATTATAATTAATTCTACTCTCTTTAGAAAAGGCCAAAACTCATGGTCGAAAAAACGTCGCGATTTGCGATATATTAATTTAAATTAAGAACTGGCCAGTTGTGAGTCGAAACAAAATCTCTTCTGTGGTTTAATAAATTTTATTTCGATTTCTCATCAGAATTCTTACATGATTCATCATGTGCAATTTGTTACATTTTGTTATACTTGAAAAAATAATGGAAAATAGGGATATCGGCACTTTTTATTTATGATCCAAAAACGAATGGTGTCCTTGGCGCAAATATCATCAAACAAGGAGTCCATCTTTTCTCTTATCTCGTGGAAATATTTAAAATAAATTTATGAGTATTTATAAATAGAATGTGTGAATTATCCTGCAGATAATTTGTTTTCGTTTGCATGATTATAACTGGGATTTTATTAGCTTCCGTGTAAATGTGCCTTTGAATACCCGACCGAATGGAAATGTGAGCGAGATGGAATTTCGTAGGCGAGCGTGTTTAGGCTTGCGCGACGATTAGATCGCGAAAAGACGGCGGCGTAGGAAGGTCAAGGTTTCTCGATGATGGATTAACGCGTACACGCGTCGCACGCGATTTAGAGGCTGTCGGGACTCCGGTGCACGATGTACATGCACAACGCGCGAATATGTATAATGTATTTTCCTGCCGCACGTGCCTTTACCGAGCGCGTGCGAGCGTCAATCTCTGATTTGGGAGAAATGGTTGCCTCGAAAATTAATTATCGGAAATTAGTGAAGAAATTTACTTTTCTAGCGTTTCATACTTCAACGTCCTTCGCAACTGGCTCTGGCTTTTATCTCTTAATTTCTAATAATAATTAATGTTAAAATTCTAATGCATTTAGATCTGATTAGGCACACATATAAAAATAGCAAATATAAAATTTGCCTATTTGGAAAGAGGACTTGTGTATGCGTACTTATGAAATGTTTTTTGTATTGTGTATTCTTTTTATTGGACAACAGGATCGCATTGGTATGATATTGATAACAGAAGTAGCTTTCGCACGATCATTTATGGAAGAAGTAAGTTTTCTTTGAAAAGTGGGTCGAGCCAAGTCTACGATGCTCACGTAACGGTCGGCATCGCAGAAAAGAACGGGAGCAATCTCGCTGGCAAAATCGATGGAGCGCTTGTATTCCCTAGTGGGCCACCTTTGATTTCTTCTATATAGAGTGATCCTCTTCATATCTCCGTGGAAACGCAGAATTAAACTATCGACCGTTCATTCCGTCAATCGCAAAACCTGGTACCGGGCAAACTTTGCTTCCGCGCAAAAATACAACGAGTTTTTGTAATTGCAAGATAATATTTACTTTCATCGTATGACTTTCCACTTATATTTTTAGTACTAAAAAGCAGATTAGTATTTAGTGTCGAATATTAATTTTATATCTCTTTATTCAGTTCTGATAAAAAATGTTAATTACATAACAGATCAGGATCTATTTTTGAACAATTTTATATATACGCGATTTAAATATATATATATATATATATATATAATTTTGCAAGACAAAAACTTGTTAAAAAAAACTATAACATTAATAATGATCGAAAATCGAAAACCGTTTTGTTTTCAATTGCAGTTGCAATATAATTTAAACTTGTGCTCTTTATGAAAGAATAACATCATTTCTGCAGATATCGCGTGTGATACAGTTGCGTCAATTGTGTTTTTTATAAAATATGTATAATTATATATAGATATATACATATACTAGAGTGGAATAATTTTTGAACCTCATGCCAGACATGGATTTTTGGAAAGAGCATGAAAAATGATGAATTTTGGTTAAAAGAAAAAAAATTTAATGAAAACTTACCCCCCTCCCCCCCGTAAAAATCGGTGAAAATAGAAAAATTCGATATCTTTTGTTTTCTACTTTATTTCAACATCTGTTCGGTTAGTTTAGGTTAGTTACAATTTTTTCTTAATTTTTTCTCTTAACATTTAATTATTATTTTAAATACTTAAAGATTACAATTAAATTTTATTTTTATAATAGAAAAAGGATTTAAGATTAATAATAAGTTTTTGTGTAAGTGTCCGGATATATGTACATGTCCGGTCACTGGGACGTTTACCTTATGTATTTCCCGACTAGAATGAATAAATACGACATTTTCAGACATTAACGCCGCTAAAGCGAATTTTTCAATTTTCACCGATTTTTACGGGGTAGATCCTGTCTCTTATACACATCTAGATGTGTATAAGAGACAGCGTTTACCTTATGTATTTCCCGACTAGAAATTTATCCAGTGGTTCTAGTCAGGTTGACCTTATTTCGTTATCAGGTCCTGTTAAGGTAAGTTCATCAGGACCTGATCAATCATGTAACGCAGCACAGTAGTCGGGTCCTCATCCGGATATCCCTATCAGGTTTATATCGGGTTGAAATATTAAATCCTTATTGAGTACTGGATCGAGTTCAATGGGATATTAGCAAAAAATATTAGGGTAAACTTGCTTAAATCATACTCTTAAACCGTAGTTAAATTGTATTGTGTAAACGCAGGTACTCAATTTAAGTAAGTTTACTCCTGTCTCTTATACACATCTAGATGTGTATAAGAGACAGAAATATCATTATATCGACAATGTATGTCTCTATCTATAATTTTACAAATTAATTATGATCCATTGTAAAATAACATAACACATAAGGTAAACTACATATGGTCCGAATTTGGACCAGATGTGGAAAACCTTACTGATATGATATTTAAAAAATATAAGGATGAAGGAATAAGGTCCTTAGTAGATACTAGTAATGTAAACCTAAAAAAAATTTGTATTTTGGAATATCGGGATAACGTAAAAAGGTCCTAATGTGTTCCTCATTATTTTAACCCTAAAAAGGTGATCCATAATCAAACCTAATGAGGATTTTCTTAGGTTTACCTTATTCAGGATTACCTTACAACAACCAAGCTAGGTCCTTATAACATATGAGGTAAACCTGACAACAAATTCTAGTCGGGTTTATGAGAAATATAAAGAAATACGATATTTTCAGGCATTAACGGCGCTAAAGCGAATTTTTCAATTTTCACCGATTTTTACGGAGGGGTACGTTTTTATTTAAATTTTTTTTTAAATCAAAATTCATCATTTTTCACGCTCTTTCCGAAAATCCATGTCTGACATAAGGTTCAAAAATCTATCTACTTCACTCCACTCTAGTATATTATATATATATATATATATATATTTGTTAACTTAACTAAATCTTTCAACTAAATAAAATTTATTTAGTTCAAGTATTTATTTATTTAACTTAAACATAAAATATATTATATGTTATAAATATATTATACGTATATATATATATATATATATATATATACGTATAAATAAACAAATATAACATATTGAATGATTTTCCGCAGTTTATATGCGATGTAAAAAAATGGTCTTTTTGGCAGCAACGTTTGGAAATGAGTAAAGAACGTTGAGATCATAGAGCCATTCTAGTCGGCAAAATGAATGCGTGTACGCGTAATGTCACACGGCGGGAGACTTCGGGCATTAATATGGATGAACCGATGATATTCGGCTGAGTCGCCAGCGTGGCCTCGAGTATTCGGAGCATCGGCACGGTTACACGAGCAGCGTGCTTGCTCCCAGCGTATAAACTCGGGGTGGGATTAGCGAATTTGCCGCATACCGCGCGCGCATGCACACAATCGACCGTACACCGTAGCGTTAATACCGACACGGCCGTCGAGGTGCACACAAAATAGCGGCCGCGCGTTTATTTTCGTCGGCTCCATTTATTTTCGCTCTCTCGCGCTTCACAGCGCGAGCTGTCGTTGTTCCGTCCGACGATATTCCCGACCGCCGAATGCCGCTCCGTTGAATTCTCGCGTTTCACGCCGACTTGTTACGCTCGAATTTCCAGTCGTTAACAACAAATTGTCCGTTTTAGTTGAATCGTGCGACGAATACGCCCGTTTGTCTTTGCAGTTTATCCGGGAAATGCACGGGTCGTATAAAAGGGAAATAACACGATTGAAATAATTAATACATCTATTTGTTATTTTTGCACATGCTGCGCGTGAGAATTAGGCGGATTCTGCTCTCTCCCTCTCTCTCTCTCTTTCTTCTTATTATGTTACTCATGGTTTTTCCTGCGCATCGTTAAAGGTATTCTATAAAACGTTATAAGAGCGCTGAGACCGTAGAATTTTCACTTGGTGCTAAAAGTTCCGACCGTGTGACACAATTATCGCCCCCGCATATCAGTTTAGGGTGCCTCCTCGTTCGGTTTTGATGTTAATTCAGCGCGCATAACGAGTGCAGCAACGCGATGAGGACACGTTACATCACACAAAGGCCGCGTATACGAGGGATGGACGAGAGAGGAGACGATGCCCAAACGAGCGAACGAGCGAGGGAGAACAGAGGGCGAAGGAGGATCTATATAGTCCAAATCTATTCAAGACTCGGCTTTGGTAGCCTGCCAATTCTATTTTCTCGGGCGAAGGCGGGTTCGCATTGTGCCCGCGCTAATTTTGTTACGGACTACCGCGCTGTGCTCGTGGGTGTGGGTGGTGGTGATGGTGGTGGTGCTGGTGCTGGTGCTCGCCCGTTGCTGCACGCCGATTCCCTCCGTTCGTTCGTTCGTTTTCGTTCTCGTTGCCGAGGAAATACGCGCGAGAAAGTTGCGCAGCATCCTTCGGCGGCAGTATATCGATCCTTTTGCACGATCCGCAATCGCGCGCGCGCGCGCTATAACGAGTTTGATATTTTTCCAATAAATTGCCGTCATCCGTGGCCGATGGGTAAAAGTTTCACCGACATTAATAGCGCGCGAAAGTCTCGCGTAAAATGTATTCCTTACTTATCGCGCGAAAACTCTTGGTATATCGAGGTATTTCTTCTTTCGCGGGAGCATTGCGTCGAGGTCGAGGAAAGTTCTCGTTTTGCATGCGGCTGGCAAAAAAAAGAGATTCTTGTCCCGGCAGTTCCGCAAAACGTCTCGAAATTTATTGGACATTTAAGTGGAATAAAGTTTATCGCGAGTAATTCCGATCGACGGCAAAAGATAATAGCGATCGAAAAAAAGTGTATTGTAAATAAAGAGACACCGTCCACCGCTACATTTCCCAGCTACCCGTGGAGCTGTTATGCGAGTCGTGCGAATGATGCATGTACATTTGCGAAAATTATTCCCGATGCAATTGCTCGTGACATTAAGAGTTATCGCTAGACGTTCGCTCGTGAAAATTTGAATTCACGGCGAAAGCGCAGCCTGAAAAACACTCCGATCGATCGCGTACATGAACGTTTCTATTTTCGTCCATGCGGCCGTTGCTGCACCGACCAATGTTGTCATCGATTACTCATCCCGCGCTGCTCTTTGCTGCATTTTTCATCGGCGTTCGCATAAAAATGCTCTCGATACGCCGCGATGAAAAATACAGCTTCCCCTCCGCCGTCCATTTAATACAATTCGTAGCAAAATCGTACCTCTAAATCTTATCCAAGTGGGACGTTTCAATAAATTTAACTCTTATCGGGACAGCAATGAAATACTTTTAAGTTGCGAGATATTTCAACGCGATGGTGCCGGACATTTATTACTCTTTTATACGGTGATAAATACGTATACGGGGTGTCCCCTGGAGTCTCAGCGAATCCAGCCACAAATTTTATAACGAGTCGAAAATCGAATTTTCCTTAGAAGAAATAGTTAACGCTCTGATTTAATCATTTTTATTGAAAGAAAATTTCATCTTTAATGTTATATTTTGTTATGTTTGCATTATATATCCCGTTATACTTGTGTTTGCTATTCGATTCTATTTGTTGGATAGAATTTGGAAAACAGCATACTTTTGTAAGATATGAATTTTTAATTGGAGCTTTTTCAGAATATTTTACAATTTTGTTAGACTAGGATCTATATATATTTATACCTCGCATTTATTGCTAAATATGGCCGTCCGAGTTTTCTTATATATAAAGACTGCATACAATGTTATCTCGAGCTCGATATCAAGCGACTACATTTAGCGCGGAATATGAGTTATTAATACGGGCCTATATTTGTAGTGAACAAGCGATTTTTCTTACGACGAAGTCCAAGTCCCAATTGGTGCTTTAGTACGTCCACATTCGGAATGGTAAGACTAATGTTAGTCGCGAACGTTTGGCACACAAATTACTGTCCCGCTCGATTCCGCGGAACGCGCTTGACCAAAACTTTGCGACTGACACGTACGAAGACTGACAGGTTGTTCGGCAGAAATTTAGTCGTTATCCTGTACGTCGTTATAATTTCCGTTTTGCCAGCGAGATTTTCGCGTGATTTGAGCGTGTGCGGCCGATGATACATTCTTGATTGATTTCAGTACGGCTGGCATTGAAAAGTTTAGCGTCAGTGATTTAATCAATCTTTTTAGCAAATCGAGAAAATCAATCTTATTATATAAATTGGATTTTCCAAGAAATTAAATTATTAAATATAAATAAATTCTTCAAATTCTAAAAAAATAGACTTGTTGCCAGGAAAACGTTCAATTTTAATCTGTTCTCTATATTTAATTTAATTTTTTTTATATTTATTCGACATACACAAACTCAGAATATAACCGTACTGCGAAAAATTAATTAAAATTGTTCCACGACACTTCTCGGTTATTCGAAAATTTGTTTAAATATAACGTGAACTTTCTATTGTAACGCAAAACAGAGTATAGAAATATAAAATAGCATAGAATTCGATTATGGCCATCACACGTACAAATCTTAAAATACATTGAATTGTCAATGATTTTCTTGGATTATAACATATGATTTCGGCTTAATTTGATTAGACTTTTGCTCTCGTCAACAGCAATGGCTACTTTGATCTCGGGATATTATATCGTGTATTTACTTTGGTGCTCCCGGCCACTGATCAAAGCGATCGTTCCTTTCGTGGTGGAAAGATCGGTAATCAAAGTTCGTTCCGTCGATGTTTCTTTTTCGACACGGCGCTTTATTTTTGCATTTATTCTCGTTTTCCAGTTGTTTTGTTTCTTTCGCGATTTGGCAAGTCTTTGCGTATTGAACTTGACGTTTCGTGAGCATGCGAAAAAAAAAGAGACGGCTTCTACTTCAAATTCATCTTCTCTCTAGTTCTCTCTAATATCTGTTAATAATTTTGCTCTTTCTACAGACAAAATGCATTCACCCTTTGTTGATTTTTATCTTATAAATATTTTATATATATAAATAATAATTAAATATATTTATATATCTCTAACGTAACTTAATGCGACGACATAAATCTTTCTATAAATCAATATCTCTAATCTAAAAATATGTGCGTGATGAGAAAATTATATGAAGTATATAGTGTGATTTTGTATAAGCTCCTCAGACTAGGTATCGAAGGAACATGTTTTAAAAATAATTTGTAAGATTTTACTCTTGCAAAGTTTACATATATATTTACAATATATATATATATATAATTGCAAAAGTATGTATTGCGAGCTACCTGATTTAAAGATTATTATTTAAAGATGCAATATCGGCGAATTTTCGAAAGATCGTTTTAATTTTCGTCTGCCTTTACATATTGGCGACTTTTGCAAATGGAAAATACGAAGCATACATGTATGTATAACCGGAAGACCGCGATCCTCGCGTGTCGCAGCAGCGTTCTCGCGCGAGGAAAGTGGCAGCGGCGCCGTCGCGCGCGCGGCCTCCGGCACAGGCTGATGGGGGATGAGAAGGGGGTAGTAAACATAACCCAGATTCGCGGCTGGTGGCGCCCAACCCAGGAGGGAACCAGAAAGAGAGGGAGAGAGAGAGAGAAAAAGAGACGAGGGCGAACCAATAACCTAGCCTAATAGCGTCGTGGAAGTCGACGTTGCTTCTCTTTCTCGAGCAAAGGTCACCCTAGAAGAGTCCACGGGTTGAGTGCCGGTTCTATTTATAGCGGCTATCACCTCTCCTCGTCTGTCTCTCTTTCTCTGCCCTTCGTTCCTTCTCTTCATCCTTACCTTCATCACCTCCCGCCGCGTCTTTCTTTCTCTCTCTTTCTCCCCCACTTTGCCCTCTCTCTCTCTTCCGCGCTTCCCCTCCCTCGTCTCCTTTCAGGATCCTTGCTGCCGCCTCCCCTGGACCTCACGAACACCACCCCTGACACGTTTCCATCTCCCTGCCCGCCACCACCGCCCGCGCCCGTCGGTGTCGCGCAGCCTCGTCCCACTCGATCCTCCCACGAAAGACCTATGAAGCTATAAATAGCTCGGGCTCTCCTCACCTTCCCTCTGCCCGCGTCTCCCTGGTTGGCGGATCGAACGGCGGGAGTGGCGGAACGGTCCCTACCTGTTAACCTACGACGATGACGACGCTGACGGTTGCCGGGAATCCGTTGAGTGCACGAGAAGCCAACGGGAGATGATGTCTTCTGTTCGTTTAAAATCTTTTATCACTGAAGAAGATTATGAAATTATTTCAAAATATTTCTCTTTAAGTAGATCAGTTTTTTACTGTCTTGTATGTCAGGGCGTACAGAAATAACAACACGAGACGACTGTGAAAAAGATTTACTTGAGAATAAAACTTGCCTTGGGTTAATG
Source organism: Aphaenogaster floridana (assembly GCA_003063835.1). Taxonomy (NCBI): domain Eukaryota; kingdom Metazoa; phylum Arthropoda; class Insecta; order Hymenoptera; family Formicidae; genus Aphaenogaster; species Aphaenogaster floridana. The sequence goes on along the minus strand of NJRP01000100.1, from coordinate 251,194 downwards.
AAATTATTTGCAATTGGTATAACAGAATTAAACTTCAGTTTTCCGATATAGTTGTTGTATCTCTCTTCATTTACCTTTATTGATAACTATACGGCTGTGTTAATTAAGATTAATCAACCATTATTCGCAAGAAAACAGACGAATAAAATAAACTTAAATTTTCTGAATTCCAGTTTGAAGATGTTAACGTTCATGTTTATGAAATGTTATATAAAACATTACGCTATGTGTAGCAATACAATTTTCTAATATTTTTTCGTATGTAAATGCAAATGAAATAATAAAAGTACAATATATATATTTATTAATGATTTTAACGTATTCCACATTTGATAAAGATACTGTGTACGTTTATGATTTTAACAAACCTTATTTTTGATAAAACATCAAGGAAATCGACTCAGGCGTGAATCATGTCGAATATAATTTACACAGTACCGCATATTGTAATTCAATAATGTCCTTATTTGTTTATATTTTAAGTATCTCTAAGTTTATAGTTTAAGTATCTCTTTTTAATAAGAGTGTTAATGATATCAGAATATTGAGCGAATTCTGGTGCAGGGATGACGTTTTGAGGCATTTTGCGCGTTTTTTTTTAGTATTCCACGCGTTTATGGGTCACACACGCGAAATCTCGGGGTTTCCCCTGGCAACACCACGATCACGCTCGAAGACGGACGGCCACCCTTCTTCTCGTCGTATTGTGCTGTCTTTTTGGTTGTGTCTCCTGTGAGTCAGAAAACGGCGCGGGCGCCGCCTCGCGCTGTCACGGTGGCGCCAGGCCGCTCTCTCGCCGGACAATTTTTCTGTCAGATCCGGGCTTTCGTACGTACGCGCATTTCGCAGCCGACAGTACACTGAAATGTGAATTTTGATTTTCTTTGCGAATCCTTCGACAATTATTTTCATGAAAATGCTAGAAGCAAGCGCAATTGTATTCAAAAAACTCTCCTCTCTCCCCCTCCTCTCTCTCCACCCTCCTTCCTTTCCTCTTCCCTGATTCTTTTATTTTATCAACAAGCATAATACTTCTTTGTCATATTTTACGTACTTAAGAGAAAATTAAGTTCATCCTTTGTACTTTTCATATAATCGCAGTGTTACTAATAACGTAAATAAACATGAATATCTAAGAAATTTGTAGCAGCTTAGAATTTAAAAATTTTAGAAAACATAATTATGAAGCATAGATAAAATATATATATTTTAGGTCTTATAGATTTTATAGATAATATATTTTACAATCTTTTTACTGTTTCTGAGAAAGTATTAAATTTAGCATTAATTTGCATTAGAGCATTTCTCGATGCATTATAGTTTTTGCAGATTCTTTTTCTACAGAAGTCAGATTCTTACGTCAATTATTATAAAAACAAAGTTTTAGGAAATGATGACGTCTTCAAGGTTAAATATTAAAATATATTTACACGCGCATATTGAAATTTAAGATATTTTAATATATACGTGTGTCGTAACACACAAAACATACATTGCATGACCAACTAATCTTCTTTCTCTCTACATAATTCGGTAATCTTTTTCTCTTTCAAAAAACGACTCAAAGAATTTAGGACACGAGTGCCCGAGATTATTTTCGTAGTTGAGACACCGCGGGTATCGGCGCGATGAAAGAAAATTTGTTTAAAGATCCACGAGCAAGATTCGGTGCACTTTACCGCCTTTTCTCGCCTCTTCTCACGCTTCATCCTTCGTCCTCTTCGCCGCACCCGCCGCGCTTTGTCCGCCGCCGTTAGATTTTTAAACTCACACATAAACACACACACACACACACACACTCTCTTTCTCTCTCTCTCTCTCTCTCTCTCCCCTTTCCCTCGTCGACTTACAAATATCGCTGTCTTTGTCTACCACCCGCGCTCAGTCGGTTCTTTTTCACTATACGGTGGCATGAAAACGTCGGCTCGTCGGACGAGCGGCGAATATTAATGCGTGTTTTTACACGTGTGGACGTTTATTTTTGTCCGTATTTTTAGCGGTCGGTATTTTCGAACGATCCGGTCACTATTTTCGTACTAGTACACACATGCGTCCGTTGTATTACCGCGAGAGAGTACCCGTCTAACCAAACTGTTCTTCTCTCTCTTTCTCTCTCTCTCTTTCTCTCTCAAGCAGTATGTGCTATTTCTCCCGTTATAGTATCCTGCGCAATAGTCAATTTTGTCAATCCGGACGAAGTTTCGGATGTAATTTTAGAGAACAGATACAGTATTAATAGGGAAATGATACGTTTCTATTTTAAACATTGTCTTAAAAGTAATTTTAAAAGATTGCATTACAAATACCACAAACCGTATCAAAATCAATAAAAATAAAATTTCAAGATATATATTTTTTTGCATGATTATCCTGAAATGACGTAATATTATAGATATGTTTTGTTAGAAAAACGGAGAGAGAAAGGGGAGGAGGTTATGACATATTTTGCTTTAAATGAAAAGTATGAATTTTTTTCGTTAAATATTTTTATAATTTATTTTGCTTTGCTTGAAAGCAATAAATAGCGTATCGAAGATTAGCTATGTCTATATATTTTTTTTTTTTCATTCTGCACGCAGTAAAGTGACACTTCGTAGAAACACGAGCCACCCCGATAGCGATCCGTCTACAACGAGATCTTGTCGACGAGATGCGCGGTTTTTTTAAAAGCAGAACGGTCGGCTTTTTAAAGACGCGTATTTATACGCTCCGGACGACCTCATGCTGAGATCGAGACAGCTCGATGCGATCCTTGTGTCTGGTTTTCCACGTGAGTCTACCGGGCCTCAAGCTCGCGTTTTTCATCAAAAACGGTTCGATTTTAATCAAATAACGTGCAAATCCAAAAATGAAAGTAACATAATTTCGGTGAATTAACATTTTGATGTTGTGAATATATAAGAACGATATACATATGTATATCAATACATAATTGTGAATATATAAAACAATCTCTTACTCCGATGATATGTTTTTCCTAACAATGACATCGTGATAATCGTATCGCAAAAGATAACTTTCGTCGATCTGAAAATACTGAAAATTAAATTGATATTACAGCAATGATTATTAATATTTAATAAAATATAATTTGTGCGGACCGCGCAGAATATGTTGAATATTTTTTGTGTAAATTGATTTATTCATTTCTGAGAAAAAATTATCTGACACTATGAAGAATTAACTTATATATACAGGGTGTTTCACCTAACATGAGCGTCTGAAATATCTCCATTACCTTTGATGATACGGAAAATGTCTAAGGAAAAAGTTACACCGTTCGAGAGAGCAATTATGACAGAAAAAGTTTTTTTTTCTAGATTATTTTTTTTAGAGATATCAAGGTCAACGTCATTTTTTTAAATGGAACCATATGATTTTTTTTATATTATATAATTCCTCTAGTTATTTGGAATATAAAAGTATGAAGGTAAAGTTATCAAAAAATCAATAGTTTGCGAGATATTGTATACTTTATTTTGGCATATTTTTACACGAAATATAAAATATCTTGTAAACTGTTCATTTGTCGATAATCATACTTTAATATTTTTATGTACAGAATAACGAGATGAATCAGTTGGAGTAAAGAAAACACGTACTTGCTTTAAAGAAAAATTATGCATTTGTGCAGTTACATTTTTGAAGAGCAACTATGTGTTTTTTTATACCAATTGATTTATCTCATTATTTTGTGCCTAAAAGTATTAAGGTACGTAGAAACAAAGATATTCATTTCTTTTATTGATGTTTTTCTAAGAAATTTATTACGTTTTCCATTTTCTTTTTATCCTCCTAGATTTAGCATTCGTTTAAACGATGCCGAAAAGAAAAGTTTTTTAGTAGAATAACCAATAGGTAAGATAAACATTAAAAATTATTTAAGGCCATAACGGCATAAATAAAGAGTATTTTTTAAAAGCCTTACCATCAATAGCCGAAAAAACACTTTTTTGTGCATTTAAAACTGGTTATCTAAAGACCTATGAAACGTAATAAAAATATTTTGGTCTTATTTGAAAGATAATTTAATTCTCTACAACTTTTGTTTCGATACTTTTGTTAAGAAAGCATACTTTCCTAGATTTGACGAAAATGTATTTAAAAAACGTGATTTTAGAAGTTTTTGGGCGCTAACTTCTTAAGGAAGGATTTTTCGGCTCTTTATAGGAAATTTTTTGTTCAGAATTAAATTTTCTATAAGATCTCACAGTTTGGCTGAAACGTTCGGGAATACTCTGCATATATGTACATATATAAATTGTTTTTTAATGTATCGACGATTTTTCATAAATATTCACAAAGTTTTTAAAATTTTTTTATAAATCTATTTTTATAACTGTTTAATATAACCAACGGCCAGTACTGAACATCGATGTTATTTCCTGGAACCTGCTTCGTAAAAAAAATTATTCCAATAAAGGTTAATCGATCTGTGGTAATATATAAACATGTTTGCTGAGTTTATATTATTTTTTTAGCGTATAATTTTAAGAGATTTACTTTTATTTTCAGGTAAGTGCCAACAGTTTTCGCGTGCCTGGCTGTCACGATGGTGTCATACCAAGGGGTGAAAGGGCTGTAGCTAGGTAAGCAGCTAAAAATAAAGTTAGTACATCATATCGAGCGATCCGCTATAAATAGTCCGAAGCAACTGAGAGGCTCTGAATGTATTAGAGTCGCCTGACTTGCTGCATCATTTTTTATACAAATTATAAAAATACGTCGCTACGTGACTCGCATATTACGCCACATTGAAATTAATTTGCTGTTCCGTTCTATGGACTTATAAGCGTATGAAAAAAAAAATATTCTCTCTCGAAAATATTTCTTGTCCGAAAAATACCTTTTTATCGTATATTACAAAAGCGAAGAGATTCACTTAACTTTAGTTATTCTCGGCTGATATGAAATTTAATACGTAAGTCGCAAATGTGAAATCTCAGTCCTCCATAGAATTATGAAGACAGTAAAACGAAATATTACAAAGATACTGGGATTTTTTTATATTCGATGTTTTCGCGAACATTTCTGTTTCCTTAGATGGGAAAGACGCGTGATCGCTGTTCCACTGAACGGCTCGGATAAAATCGACAATTTTCCGACCGCCTCTTTTGCATAACAATACATATGCATGAGATGTTACGGCCGATGTGTTTAACGGTATCCAGCCCGATGGATCGATAGAGTTTAGGGCGGGCGGCAGCGAGGGTTGGTGGCGAGAGGAAACCCGCTTAGTGTGACCTTGCTCGCTATTTTTGGAAGACGGCACGTGATTGGAAGATGGTTCTTTTTTTTAGCTGTCGGCTGAAAAAAAGGATTCCGTCGATCGAATTAGATCCACGGGAACGGGAAGGAACACGCTCGTCAAAGACGCGAGAATGCATAATATTACATGCGAGAAATTCGTTGGAAGAATATCTTTTTTTTCCCTCTTATTTTATAATACTTCACGAGAAGAATCGTTATCATTGAGCCTGTCCACGACTTTTCGAAGGAAACCACCTGTAGTCTGCAGAGCAAGGGAATCGCATTTCTCAAATGTGATGCGTTTATTCTAGAATGTGAGGCAGAAAAGAACATAGATATACAAGATAGGCGATTTATGTCCATTTCTACCAATGTAGATTAACTTTTAAACTTACTCTTTATTCTTTTCTCATTCTTAGAACTAGAAACAGATAAAAAGTAAGTTAAACGGAGATTAAAGATAATCTACATTGGTTGAAATAGAGGTTAGGCAATTTTCTTTTCGAGAAATACAAAAAATTCCGATATGTTAGAAGTGGAGAGAGAGAGTTTCTGTTACTTGTTACATCACAAAAATACATTTCAGATTCAAGATACAAATATAATGAACTCATAAAACTTAACCGCGTTTTCTGCGTGTTCAAAAAACGTGTAAGGAACATCTCATATCTCCATCTTTTCCTTTATTTTGACTTCGTAATTATGGTATGCGAAAATGATCTCTGTTTACTAACAACCAACATATTTATAGAAATTTTTTTATAGAAAATTATATTCTCCGGAAATGATATTTCTTCAACGCACATTTACATCCATCGCGATTTTCGTGCGTAACTCATGTCACAAAGTTCGGCATTAATTTTTCGACAACGACGCACGGCGTTCGACGTTCTTTCGCAAAATACAAATCGAACTGCCGCGCCGTCGGGATTGCGCGATCTCGGACCAAATGTCAACTTCCGCAGCGGCATGATTAATTCAAATGAGCGAAATATGTAATACTGATTCCGTTTATTCGGCTTATCAAGCGTGGTCAAGGAAATATTGATAAAATGTGATTTCTATTCCGATCGAATCTAGATAGATACGATAGATAGGACTCTAATAGACTCAATTTCTTAAAATTGCTGACTGTAATCTTCATAACAGATCAGAACTTGGATAAGTTTTCTTTGAAAAACGGAGTCCTATTTTTTCTTATATTTTTTTTAATAAGAAACATTAAATTTATAATAACTAGGATAAGACCGCATATATGTATTAACAATTTAAATCGAGAGATAGGCCAATGACGATCATAGCGGATCTTAGTGCTCCAATAATATTAATGTGACTTTTCTATAAACTGCGCGCCGTTACTATCGGTCTTGAAACGCAGCTCTCGAATATCATAACATTAAATTGAAAATCAATTTAATGATACTCTGATGCTAACATCTATAAGATTCCCCCCTTCCTATCCCAATTTAATGTTGTGATATTCGAGAGCTGCGTTTCAAGACCGATAGTAACGGCGCGCAGTTTATAGAAAAGTCACATTAATATTATTGGAGCACTAAGATCCGCTATGACCGTCATTGGCCTATCTCTCGATTTAAATTAAATTTATGTTTTTGAGGCTTTCACGGGTGTTTTCTTCAAAATTGTTTAGAGATTTGCCTCTAACATTGTAGTTCACGAAACGTTGGCATTAATAAGGTATCAAGACACGGTGATAATCCGCAAACCTCTAAACAGTTTTGAAAACATTAAATTTCGTGATAATTGTATTTCGAATTTAATTGTAAAATATATATAACATTCTAATATTTTTTACAAGAATAGTGTTTTATCATTTAATCCTCTTTTAGAAATATTAATCTTAAATTTATTAAAAAATTTTTTATTAAAATTATGAGATTGCAAATATTATGAGGTATCAATGAATAACACTTATTTTTTTACATCTATAGAATTTAAAATATATCGATATAAAAATAGATTCGTTATAATTTCATTTATCTAATCCGATCAGAACTCTGAATGGATGATGCGATACACGACTACGTGTATTTTTTTTTCCTCGTAGCATGACCGTACGTTCGATAAGCGTAATCTGTGCAGTGTCATTAACGCCAGCGGCACCGTCACTGATTATTGTACGATTTCGGTGAATTAAAGCGTAGAAAACAAAGGGCTGACGATAAGAGAGCTTCCGGGAGCAGCCAGTCGCAGCGCCCACGAACTTCCGATAGCGTGCAATGCATTTTTAATCCATTCAGATTACCGCACATTCGTCATATTGAAACTTGCCTTCTATGTAATTTACAAATCCTTTGAGACTTTTATTATCGATGGGATTGACTACTCGAATCTTTGTCCGAAATTCTGAATCGATATTAAATCTTTTTTAATTTGAGCAAAACACTTTTACATCTTGAGAAATGAACACAAGATCCACACGATTTATTTATTTTACACAGATGAATTAATGGATATAATTAAAATCAGTTTCCGTCGAGATAACTAAGATTACAACAAAAATCTAATTTCTGATGAGAGAAAAACCACTTTTTCGCGAAGGAAAGAAGACTCACCCATATAGTCGCGTTTACTGTTAAACGTTGCGCGATTAGAAATTTAATAGCTCCTATACCGTAGCGATTGGTGAACATATCGCCTCTCTCACGTAGATAGACGTAATCGCGAAGGATATAACTAATCGGGATATAAATACCAGCCGCAAGAAAAATATCGATTTTTCAAGCGCGTAATAAGGCGAGCCCCCGGGCTTGCTCCCCGGTGATTAATCGGGCTCATCTATTTATGACGAGGAAACAATGTTAAATAGAATGACGTACGAACCGAACTGCCCACGTTATCGTAACGCACGTTTGCGCCACGCGTTTACATCGCGCCCCATTCGATCGGTTTGCGCCATTTGCGCGGAACGTTTGCGTTCGACACGTGTCGCGAATATCCGCAATTACCCGTTTCGCACGCGTATCTATAACGCGTACATATCCGTAACGAGAAACGGAGAGCTTTATTTTAGGAATGCGTCCGAGATGGTAAATAAAAAGAAGTTGTAAAAGCAAGCTTGAAAGTGAATCAGAACGCAAATCAGAATAATAAACTCCCTTACACGCCTTACATGTTGATTTTATCAATAATCGAATGTTGGATTCGTTCGTTGACATAAATGTAATTATACGGGGTGTTCGGAAAATCAACCGACAAACTTTCAGAGATTGTCGGGGTCACCGTAAGGATCATTTTTTGCAAATAGACCTAGGGTCGCAAATGTGTCATTACATCGCTACGGCATACAGGGTGTTCGAAAAAGGTCGGGACTTTGAAATATCTCAAAAAAGAGATCGAGGCACGATGCAGTTAACAAAGACAAGATCGACGGTTGATCCAGCCAATGAAAGCAAGATCGGTGACTGATCGAGCTAATGAGGGCATGATCAATGGCTGATCCAGTCTGTATGCCGTACACGGAAAGAATGGTTTTGCTGAAATATCTAAAAATTTGGCCAGTTACAGATCTGAAAATAATTTTGTTGGGTCATCAAAATAATTATGTAGGACGCAAGGGCGTCCGCAGGATTTTTTCCAGGAGGGGGCATGATTCAAAATATTACTTCCAGAATTAGAATACTTGTAATTTGACATTTATATATCTTTTGAAATTATAATCCCCTATGAATTAGGGCAGAGATCGGCAAGGTTAGCTGGTTAGCACAACTTTGTCTTTCCTTTATTCAAAGAGAGAGCAAATGCTTAATTTTTTGCTGATTCCAGGGGGGGGTCAAATGCCCCCTCTTGCCCTCTCCCTGCGGGGACGCCTATAGTAGGACGCCCAAAATTAATTACTTACTTAAATTAATTAAATTAATTACTTAAATTAATTACTTACTTAAATTAATCAATTACTTTTGATGGACTAACAAAAATATTTTCAGATCTATATCTGGCCAAATTTTCGGCAAAACCGTTCTTTCCGTGTACCGATGTAACGACACGTTTGCGATCCTAGGTCTCTGAAAGTTTTGTCGGTTGAATTTCCGAACACCCTGTATAGAAAATCGAACTGATTAGTTAAAATGCGATCTAAAAATTCATAATATAGGACACATTTGAATTACAACTTTACTTATAAGTATTAATAAATCTCATTTTTATAATTAATAATAAATTTGAATGATAATTTTAATTTTAACTAGATAAATTCAACTCGAGTTTTTAGTAATAATTATAAGTCTGTGAATTTAAATTTACGCTACACTATAAATTTTCAGTTTTTATCGTGCTTTTAAAGTTACGCAGAGCAAATCTATAATTATTAGCAAGCTCGAGGTACAATTGCATTTAAAAAAATGAAAAATTTTTTTTCATTATATAATGGTAAATTCCTACGAGATTTTTAGATTCGCATCTCGTAATAACGTGTTCACCTCGCAGTTACGCGGCGCGCGGCGCCGGAGCCGCGAGAGACGGTCCTGGAGCGCGAGGGAACGCGTGGACACAACAATGCTGGGTCTCTATAAATAATCGAGTCTGCGACGGCGGCCGCGCGGCGGCGCGAACGTCGCGCGCGCGCGAGCGAACGAACGAGCGAGAAGAGAGGTGCGACGCGACGCGGGCCGCGCGATGCAGTACCCTCTTGTGTATCGCGCGGTGCGCTACCGCTCGATCGCTCCGTTCTCGCGTCCGTCGATGCGACCTTCGTTCCGCGTACCAGCGACCGTCGCCTCCAGCGGATCTCCCGGGTGCAGCAGCGACGTTGCGCCGCGCCGCGCCGCACGTCGTCCGCCGTCGAGTGCACCGCGCACGCTCTCGCCTCTCGCGCGTACCGCGTCTTGGTGTCACATCCTCCGCCTCGTAAGTCGGCGCCGTCGACGCGGTCGACCGTGTGTGTGAGACCGTGCGGTGCGAAAAGTCAAGTCGCCGCGAGAGAGAGAGAGAGAGAGAGAGAGAGAGAGAGAGGACTCCCGAACGCTGAGCGCGACGTTCGCGCTGTGGTGAATTCGAGTGTCGTCGGATCTGTCTTGATTCTTGATCTGTCCCCCTCATGCGTGCTGGTAGCGCCTGATAGTGCCTAGTCCCCACTAGGAGGATCACGAGGATCTGGAACGGACGCTGCGCCGCGCGAGAGGTAAATGGAGAAGTCTTTTATTTTTTTGCGCAATCGTTGAGGAACGCGGTTACGACCGCCATATTTCCGCGATTTCCACGGAGAGCGATGTCGCAACGAGCGGAGCGGCCGACGGGTCATCGTTGCTGAACGAGAGCCGTCGCGTCGCGCCGAGGATCCACGGATCGTCTTTCCTTACGCCCGGCCCCCGTCTTCGCGCCCGCGTCTTTCCCCGATAGTGCTCGCGCACGCGCTCCATGCAATCTGCGTTTTTTTTTCCTTTTTTTTTTTTTTTTCGCGTCGCTCCGCATCCCGGAGCGCGAGTATCTTTCGCTCGATAGATACGCTCGACAGTGTGCGTCTTACGGATGGAGCAAAGGCGAAGACGCCTCTCTCCATCTCCCTCTTCTTTCCGTTCCTCTCTCCCTCTCTCTCTCTCTCTCCCCCTCCCTCCCTCCCCATTCTTTCCGTGTTAGCGCGGCACGCTTTTATCGTACGGTTCGTGGCATCGAATATTAATGAGCCCCATCGACGAAAACAGACTGCACGGCGTTTCTGTTGTGCGTGCCGCGATAATACGCTTCTTTTCCGCGGGAGGACAGACGTCAATGCCTCGTGAATGCCGATAAAGGCCCACAACGACGTGACGCATCTCGCATCTCGATCGACCGATTCTCGGAGCTTTAACTCGTCCGGCACGAAGATCGCGCGTAACGTGAAAATCGGAAGGCCACGTTATTGCTAAACGCGCGTCGGGCATACACGTGTCGAAAACGTAAACACGACCGTACAGTCGCGAAGATCCGATCGCGAGAGGGAGTCGATGGGAGAGAAAGAGCGAGGCTGACCTCTCGGATAGCAGGAAAACGCTCCGCACGCAGGAAACACCTGTTGTGTGCGACGCCCACGTTCGGAGTCGATCGCTCGCTTGCGCGTCGCTGCCAGTAGGTGCGTGGCAGTTGATTGTTAAACGACCCACTCCGAAACTAAACTGATCGATTTTACAAAATGAAAATATAAGATACGGAACATCGATGACGTTACACTGATAGAAACATTTGTGATATTTGTGACTATAATTAAATTGTAAATAATTATGGTTAGGTGCACCGTTTTTATAGTTATTATTGCTATATAGTTACAGATACCATAATTTAACTATAATTATTATAGTTAAAAAAGGTTCCAACTATAATAACTATAATAATATAGTTGAATTATGGTATTTGTAACTATTTTTTGTTATTATTACTAACATTATAGCAGTAATAACTAAAAAATGGTGCACCTAACCATAATTATTTACAATTTAATTATAGTCATGAATATCATGAATTTTTCTATCAGTGTATAAACTAGTCACGTGCTCTAGTATTCAAATTAAGAACTTTACCAAAAGTCGAAAAGTTCATCGCGTATTTGTCTCCTGAAATATTTGTCACAAAACTACTTTAATCCTTTGCGATCTTAATAACACTCTAATTGCGCTTTAATATGTATATTCATGTTTGACAGTAATGTTATTAACATTTTGGACATTTATGTCCAAAATGGCTATTGATTTCTCTTATCTGGAAGATGTGCGAAAACTATAGTCATATAATTTTTCAGAATATCGTTCATTTGTTCTTCATTGTTTCAAGTGTTTGGAAAAATATTGTCGTAAATCTGTGTGCTGAAATTATAGTTCGGTACGCGATTCGCAAAAAGGCTCGATCATAAAACAATTAGTAGAATACAATTGGTACATCATCTTAGATAGATTTATATTTTTTTTAATCGAGAGAAGGCCTACCGAAGGTCACAGCTGGATCTTAGTGCTCAATAATATTTATGTGTGATTTTATATACATTTTTCTAGTTCAATAAACTGCGCGCCAAGTAATGTCGGTCTTGAAACGCAGCTTTTGAATTGAACCAGAATAGTAATATCACAATATTAAATTGATAATCAATTTAATAATATTATATTTTTTAATTTGTTTTTCTATTATCTTTGCATACAAAGACACATGCTTTATATTGAAAGATATAAAAATATAAGTTATGTTTTCCAAATTTTCCTGAAAATTAGCACAGTTGATTCATGATTTAATACAAGATACAATTTACTTGTTTCATTTTTTATTTATTATAGATTGCACAAAGTCTCTTTTGAGAAACATTGCTTGTTCCAATACTAAAATCTTACCCAAGGAATATCATTTCGTTAATGTAAGCTTAATAATAAATTACGCCACGGGATAGCAATGCCGTACATATTTGTTTTTTTTTGATATCATAAGCCTACATTAATTCTACGATTTTCGTTAAATCCTACATAATTCTATAGCAAGTGTTTTGAATAAATTATTTCTTATTGTCGCGACGGCACGTAAAGAGAAATTTCTACAACTGGAAATACCGTTTGTAATTGAGAAGAAACATAAAATGTCAGAATGGCATGGCGATTTACTGCTCACTGTCATAAAAAACATAAGGAATCAGCATTTTCATTCGTACCCGATGAATAAAGTGCGGCTATACTCAACGCGACACGACGCGACGATCGAACGATTCGGTTCGATCCATCGATCCCGGACGTCGCATCGCGCGGAGAACGCCGTTCAGCGGTCAACGAACGAAAACGGCATGGCGTGAGCGTGTCGGGAAAGATTTACGCACGAGTTGCGTCGCGCAACACGATAGCGACAATGACGATCACGTTTGTCGAATAAAATGCTCACGCGTAGAATTAAAAATAACGATATTTTATCATCGCTACGTAAAGGTTCTCTCGCACGCGTCTTCACGCGCGCGAGAACGAGTCGCTTGACATTTGCGCCGATCATAGACGATTAATATCTCGATAACCTTATCCGGCCGAAAACCCATAAATAATATTTTGCGTCGTATTGAAATATCGTTTTCACGGTACGGGATGTAAATTTACAATTTATTTATTTATCTAACCCCGCAGTGTCATCGCATTCCAAATTAACCAACGTATCTATATCATTTGAAAGTGCAAAAGTACTAATAATTATATATTCTTTACTATTTTAATTTAAAGCAAAGTTTTTTTTAACGTAACTAATTATAGACTGGAAATATCGCGAAAAACAAATACATTTTACACCGATTAAATCAAGAAATTATATTTTATTTTAATTATTGATGGAATTTTACTGATGTTAGCAAAGGACCATTACATAAAATAACAAAATAATGGAATCAATTTCGTACACGACTCGTGTAGTAATATCATTAATTTCATTTCATATAATTTCATATAACCAACAATGCGTTTGTATACAATGCAGATTATATTACCGGACCAATTAGCGACGTGTTGAGATATGCAATTTAATTGGGTTAAGCGGATCTGCGAGTGCGCAATATTGGAATCTTCCACAGATTCGATGCACGTGTGTTTGCAATCAATAAACACATTTGAAATCGAACGGTTCTCCGCTGTAAAATCCGCTTTAACCTTTTAAAGCATACATTTTTCCTTTCGAACGATTTTTATGAAACTTGATATTCAGGAGTTTTTTGGGACGCTGATACTAAATCTGAGGTAAAAAATTTAAAATTCAAAATGGTGGATCCAACATAGGGGTTAAAATTTTAAAAAATTTTGAATCGTTGTGAAATTTTGTCGTTACAGGTTTTTATTTCGAAATTCAAATTGGTCTATACAATATAATGAGTTCGAATTGAAAGAACTTAATCAGAAAAAATAAAATGTTTACGAGATTTTTTACATAATATTTGATGTCCTAGTAACCGAAAAATTTATTTATAATCATCATAATACATTAGAAAGTATGTAAAAAAGGTAAAAAAGCGAATATAAAAAGGTGGCATTGTACAATGCCACCGTGCCGCAAAGAGTTAAACAAATTATACTTCCAGACATCTTCAAAAAATGCTCGTAAAACTAGAGACATTTATAATTATATATTAAAAACATTTACATTTATAAAATGAAAAAATATTTTAATTTTATCGAAACAAAGTGCTTGCAAAGCTTGGAAGCGTATTAAAATTACATTTATATATATATATATATATATATATATATATATATAACCATTCCATAAATCAAGATTCTATCTATTACATATAAGTAAAGTTTATTCAAAGAGACATAAAATTTTATTCTATTTGCAGTCATAAAAAGCATTGTAATTTCATTAAAAATATTACCTATTTTTCAACATTTTCATTAAGGAGAAATTATTTTGTTCTTTAACAAGGAATATTGCATCTATATAGTAGGTGTATTATTAAACATGTTTACACGATATTATTAAACATCTTTACAGGATAATCTAATCTTATGATCGTGTGACGTGTCGATTTATATAATATGTAGTAGTTATGTAATAATCGTGAGATTCGATTGTAGCTCAAGAATTCTCCATTTCGCGATATTTTTGTAAAGGGAAAAAAGATTCTGTTCTCGACAAGAAATATCGTTACACACATCTACGATACTTCTATTATCGAATGTTTCCGAGCCGCATAAAGCGAGCTTAATGCGAGGGAATTAAAATTCCACCTAGGTCGCATCGCGTCTCGCGAGCGCTCCCTCAATTTCTGCCTTTCTTCACGGCGCATACCGTCATTGATTCATCGCGGCATTTTACGACGTGGAAGCTGAAGCAACTTACTTCCGAAGCAGTCGTTCCTCACGTAACCGTGTAACTTGCGTGCGCGCACGCATTGTACGAGAGAGAGGGGGGGAGGGAAGGAGGGAGGGAGAGGATATAGAAACTTTCGCCTCGTAAAACGTACGATTCGCGCGTTGCTTCTTTCGCGAAGCGACTGATCGCAAGTTCGTTCTCCCCGACCCACATAGCGAATTCTCGCAACTGTCTTCGTAATCATGAACGATCGCTCGCGGTGAACTTGGTAATTAAGTCGACAGATTGACGTAGTTTTAACTCTCAAATGCCATACTCTGCAAAGTCAATCTTGAAAATTATAGCGGATAATTGCAGTCATTGACCAAATTTAGTTTTATTTTTTGATGAAATAGCTTGAAATGCCTGAAAAAACTCTTTCAAATCTTTAGAAAAGCGTTAGAATGAAAAATTATTATTTAAGAATCTATTATGCAAATCGGAGTTTACAAGAATTTATCAAGAATCTGACACGAATCACAGATTCTTCTTTTCGTAAAGAATGTCGTTAAAATTTCTTTGTAATTTCTGAATGCTACAGAGTCCAGATATTCCGTTTTATGTTCTCAAACGAGCCTAATTTATATCATATGTACTTGAGATACATCTGATATATGAATTTACTCATTAATGTTAAATTATTATAACTATTCTTTTTAATAGTTATTTATCCAAATTAATTATAATATGACGATTAAAAAATTATGGATCAAACTAATCTTTACTGGTAAAGACATTATGCTGCAATCAGACAGAGAGAGAATATCTCTTTTTGCTTCCTCATAGAGGAAGCTTTGTTTTCGTGAAAAAAATTTTTTTGGAGTTTTCAATACCAATGTGTTTAGAATGTTCTAAAATGTCGAAAATTTACATGTTTGCTAACTCATATTTTCATTTTTTAAGGTCAATGTGTTTAGAATGTTTTTAAA
>NJRP01000100.1:162603-235111 GCA_003063835.1 Aphaenogaster floridana | reverse complement strand
ATTTGTATGTGTGTATGTGTGTGTGGATGTTCGTGTTGCTGTAACTTCCGCAAATTTGGAGATATCGGGTTGCTTTTTTTTTTTAATCGAAAGAGAATTTTTTAAGGAAAGTTTCTATTGAATTGCGCGATGATCGGTAAAGGGGTTCTCTTTTTATTAAATTTTTAAATTTTTGAGAAATGTCTGTGGTTGCTCTAACTTCCGCAATTTTTTAGATATCGGGTTGCTTTTTTTTTAATCGAAAGAGAATTATTATAGGAAGGTTTCTATTGAATTGTGCGATGATTGGTTTCGGGGTTCTTTTTGCGCTTATATTAAGAAAATTTTGAATTTTTTGAGAAATGTCTGTGGTTGCTCTAACTTTCGTAAATTTGGAGATATCGGGCTGAATTTTTTTTTAATCGATAGAGAATTATTTAAGGAAGATTCCTATTGTGAATTGGGCGATGATCGGTAAAGAGGTTCTTTTTTTGAAAATTGTTTGAGAAATGTCCGTGGTTGCTCTAACTTCCAAAAATGTGGAGATATCGAACTGATTTTTTTTAAATCGATAGAATATCATTAAAAGAAAATTAGTATTAAATTTAGAGTCAAATTATTTGTAAAAGTTTAAAAAAAAAGGTGTGCAAATTAGGAATTTGCACAGTGCTTCCTCATCAATTTAAAGGGGGTCAAATTAGAAAGAGACACAATGCATCATTAACATTTTAGTTGGTTTACAAAGCTTCCTCTATGAGGAATCCAAACAAAAAAGAGGAAAAATTAAAAAAAATTCATCATAGAGAAAGCTTTGTCAATCAACTAAAATGTTGATAATGCATTGTGTCTCTTTCGAATTTGACCCCCTTTAAATTGATGAGGAAGCACTGTGCAAATTCCTAATTTGCACACTTTTTCAAATTTCTTCGGTTCCGCATTTTTATTTTTGTTCCTCACTGTGAAGAAAACTATATAAGCGAGAAAACTTCATTTGTCTGGTGTATTTAGAAAGATTTTTTTATATATATACAGGGTGAGGAAAAAGTATCGGACCGGTGAAATATCTCGAAAACAAGACATTTTAGAATAAAATGTTTCATACAAAAGTTGTAGGGTTTAAAAAGATCTATTTATTGATGAAATCAGTTTGAACTTGGGTGGCGTCGCCAAGGTCAGGACAAGATAATCTTGAATTTTTTTAATGGAACCTCTTATTTTTTATTGCATATTCTTATAGCCCTTCTTGAGACCTTTTCAAAACACCCTCAAAAATTATCTTTTGCGTAAGTCGTTCCGGAGATATGAAGCTTCAAAGTTTACAATATTTTGACATAAAATATAAAGTATCTCGTAAACTATTCATTTTTTTATAACTACCTTAATACTTTTATGCGTAGAATACTGAGATGAATCAATTGCTGCAAGGAAAACACATGGTTGCTCTTCAATGAATAGTTTACGAGATATTTTATATTTTATGTCAAAATATTGTGAACTTTGAAGCTTCATATCTCTGGAACAGCTTATGCAAAAGACAATTTTTGAGGATGTTTTGAAAAGATCTCGAGAAGGGCTATAAGAATATGCAATAAAAAATAGGGGGTTTCATTTAAAAAATTCAAGGTGATCTTGTCCTGACCTTGGCGACGCCACCCAAAGTTAAACTGATTTCATCTCAGTAAATAGATATTTTTAAACCCTACAACTTTTGTATGAAACATTTTATTTTAAAATGTCTTGTTTTCGAGATATTTTACCGGTCCGGTACTTTTTCCTCACCCTGTATATTGTTTTCTCTATTGTTGAAGGATCATCGAACGTTACATCGCACACGCGATCCAAATTTTCTAACACCGATACAAAATGAATATGCCATATCGACATGTCGGAACTTTCGCTGTCATAAATTCGTCGATGTAAATTTACGCATGTCGCGTCCATATCTACACATTTGGGTATCTTCAAGAATTCAATACCGTGTCACGCATGATGAGATGCCGAGAGCTTGTCTTTACATTCGTCGCTCCCGTTTACGTGTATCTGAAACTCGTTCCGCGCTGCTGGTGTATGCGAGTACATGCTCTCGCGCACACGTGCACGCGTCGCAAAGCTGTGCGATTGGCGAATATATTATTAGATAGTGGCGATGAAATGTGCAAAACGGCGGCAAATTTTGCATAGAACCACAAAAATAGCAGTGCATGCGAGGGCGAAAAAAGCGTAGGAGTTGCCGTTATTTGTTGGAGATTCCTCCCCTCTCCTCTCTCTCTCTCTCTTTTTCTCTTTCTTCGGCCTCGTTGATTTTTCCCTCATCTTTCTCTTGCCTCGTCGCGCAGCTGATACACGAACTCGTTGACCAGAGCTTAATTCGGTAGAAAACGCTAGAAAACCCAGGGGTGAAAAAGAGACGAATTTATTAATTTCTATAATAATTTCGTAATAAAAACTGCAATTTAACAAATCATTAACTTTTTTACACATTTAAACATATTAATCAATTGCAAATTGTTCTTATTTAGCCTTTATTTTGTATATCTTTCTTATCATATCCCTATACATTGTCTTTTAATTTTGAGCAATATAGCAGTTGTAGATAAAATAACGTTACGATTATTTTATCATAACGTTTTATCATAACGTATTTTATTGTTGTTTTATGACATATAATAATAATAATAATGATAATAATGATGATAATAACAATAATAATAATTATTATTGTTATTATCATATAACAATAATAATGATGATGGATGATGATGATGATAATAACAATAATAATAATTATTATTATTATTAATATCATC
This sequence comes from Aphaenogaster floridana, assembly GCA_003063835.1. Lineage (NCBI taxonomy): Eukaryota > Metazoa > Arthropoda > Insecta > Hymenoptera > Formicidae > Aphaenogaster > Aphaenogaster floridana. Next base: position 232,325 of record NJRP01000100.1, on the reverse strand, counting down.
ATCATCCATCATCATCATTATTATTGTTATATATGATAAAATAATAATAATAATTGTTATTATTATTATTTTATCATATATTATAGACTGTAATATATATAATATTTTTATTATTACGATATACGTATAATTAATGGTTACTAATAATATTTAAATAATAAATAATATTTAAATTAGGACTCCTAAAATTCTCAGGACTTTTCTACATTTCTCCGTCTTAATGGCAAAAATACAAATTATTTTTTATTGTACGATGTATCAAGTAAATACGACTCATTGTCGCGGTGGCGATTGACTTAATCGCCTTAATCGCGATGAAAATTTTCGTGTGCGCGTGCTGTATACCGATACGTGAAAAGTTTCGGAGGCGTGGCGACGTCGAATTTAGATTCTTGGCGGCTACTCAACGAGAGAAATAGACTCTCGGTGGGTAGATGCATAGATAGTCGCTTTTTCGAGAGAGAAAGAGAGCACAAGAGAGAAGGGAGAGGGAGGAAGAGAGAGGAAGGGATAAACGGACAGGTTTCGGCGTGCCCACCGCGCAATCGTGAGACGAAAGGAATCGGGCAGTGAGAAAAATATACATAGTTCCCTCTTATGTCGAATGTAGTATTCAATTGCTGACACACCGGTTAGAGACTTGACTTTTGATCGATGGCAAAGTAGCGCGGTCGCCAGATTTGTCTTTCGGTTCGCGCTCTATCAAGACCGTTAACTCTAATCGAACGGTTATTGCGTTATATTTCTGAGGAATAGAAAAAACCCGTCGTGTCTAATATCGACTAATGCCCGAGTGTAAGATAGCAATTTTTATGCGTATCATAAAGTAATACATACAGTAAATTATTAATCGCATTCTAGCCGATCACATGAATGATTTACATAATTTGTTCGGTCGTAGATTATTTTAAGCAACATTTTTTCAAAATTAGCAAGTTCCTAAGATTTGCAGTGGTTGGCAGAAATATAATAGCGGGTATTAGTTGAATATGGGTTAATTAAAGAGTATAAACAACCCTTTCTAATTTCTAGTAATACCTTGATCTTATACATTAAAATTCCCTGTCAGTTTTACATTCGTAATTATTTTAGTATTTTGGCGAGCTACAAGTGACTAGCATTTCAATTATTTATTTCAATCGTATATTGATATATCTGACCACGTTCCACGGTTACCGCATAGCGCATTAGTTTCCGCTTCTAAAGAAAAATCAATCACTATGGAGTCTATGGCTGCAGCTATATCGCGGTGTGTTGGATAAATTAGTGAATTAATAATACCTTGTCTTATACGCAGTGGATTGGAACACGTTGCGTATACACGGGCGCGCGCGTGTCTTTGTGCGTGTTTATGTGTGTGTGTTGTCCATATTTGTATTCGTGAAATGAACTAGCTGTGACTTTTCTCTTGGAGTATATACTTTCTTCGGTCACCTCGAAGAACACGTCACACGATTCCGCATGTACAATCATCTATAGCCTTCCTACATCACATGCCGTATTTCTCATGGAATTTCCGTGTCTCTGCGTCGATATTGATAGGATTTTCGAATTGTTTGAATTGCGAAAATCATTGATCCCACGTCTTGGTCGCGCAACGCAGAACGCATAAATTGTCCTTTTATAATTAGATGTAGCCGAAGAGGAAGTAATCTTATTATTTTGACTATAGAACTCGATAGATCATGCTCTGTGTGTGTATATACATACATACATACATACACAGTGCGGTCCATAAGTTTTGAAACAAGATTTGTAAAAAATAAAAAACTTACCAGAATAATATTTTAATTTTTTAAATTCAAAACTCCATTATACAGTCAATACACTGGTGAGTTCTCGATTCCAATCGTTGCATCGTCGTTAAAAACTCCTTTTTTGTAATAGTCTTCAGTTGGTTGGTTACAGCAGTTTCAATTTCAGAAATGTTGTCGAATCTTCGGCCTTTCAGTTGTAATTTTAATTTTGGGAATAAAAAATAGTCTAGGAGTGATGAGTCAGATGAGTAGGGTAGGTTTAATATTACGATTTGTTTTTGACCCAAAAACTACCGTACACTTATTGCTGAATGAGCTGATGCGTTGTCATGCAAAATGAAAAAATCACGTGTTGCAAATGCAAAAGGACGAACGCATTGTATATAATGAGACGATCTATTACACCTTTGTAATCTGCATTTACCTTGATACCTTTTGCTCTTTTTTCAAATCCATGACATATTTAAAAAAGATGGTTCACAAAGCACTGACATACTCGAGATATCAGATAACCGTTGACAATTCAAATTATTCATACACTTAGACGAAGGTTATGGAAATATAGTTCAGACGGAAGTGACTATGTAGACAAATTTGGTCGTTTTACAATCATGCGTATCTTTTCATTTATAATACGAGGCGAAAGTCGCCAACGCGCCTTAATCTTCTTCTTCGGCATGCCAGAATACCATTATAATCGCCTTTGGCGCTCTCAGGGAGTCTTCGCGTATAGAGGCAAGTTCCAGGTTGGAGGCAAGTTCAACATCCCGCTAATGGTACAGGTTCTCCACCTCAGCAAGAAGAGCATTCGCAAAGTGGTTAAGACTAACAGAGAAAAGGTCCGATCGAACTATCGATGATGTACATTGATAACTTTGGACTTGATCGATAGATTTCTATCATATTTAGTTTCTTATAGATCCTGAGGTTTTTATTTCCTCTTTTTTTATCGAGTGATTAAAAATACTTCAAAATATTCGATCCTTTTCTAACAGAGAAATTACGTAACATTTTAGGCAATGGTATTGTCATGAGTCACGCAATATATTAGATTTTTTTTTACCAAATAGGCAAGTCGCGTTTTATCAATATTCTTCTAATGCTAATGAGATTATTAGAGTCCGGACTCTACGTGCCGTAAGCTTCCTCGGAGGACAGCTCTCCCCTTTGTTGTTGCTGTTGCTATTCTGATAGATATAAAATATTAGGTGTACAAATAAGTTTCCGCCGTTTGACAAAAGTTGGCGCCACCAGTAAGTTATGGTTAATTGTCAGATGTAAAACACCATTATCGTAAGGTTGGACATCTATCAACAGCATAACCTTAAAATAGTGAATTTTTATCAGTATAATACATTCTTTTGTGTGCGAAAGTGTCGAGTTTTGAGCCGAATAAGCGTCATTTGCGGGAACTTTTATTTACTTCTTCAATTTAAAGAAATCTGCAACTGAGGCGCATCGATCATATGGTGAGGCTGCCTTAAGTGAGAGAAATTGTCGTGAGTGGTTTCAAAAATTTAAGAACGGTGAATCTGACATCGAAGACAAAAAACTTAGCGGAAGGCCGAAAGTGTACGAAGACGCGGAATTGGAAGCATTATTGGATCAAGATTCGTGCCAAACGCAAGAAGAACTTGCATTTACTTCGAATAAAACATAAGGTTCCGTTCTTTCACAATAAATGCCCAATTTTTTATTAAAAAACGGCGGAAACTTATTTGTACACCTAATATATATTCTTAATATTTTTAAAATTCTGTGCACAAACGCTTTTTAAAAAGCGTACAATACGTTAATAATAATTAACATATATTTAATAATAATTACTTATTATGATGTAACGTTTTATTAGATGTTATATGAACATCAATTCGCTAATTATAATGAGATTGTCAATTATATAAGAGGACAGCCATAAACACAAATTTATCACACTTTTATTGCCCCCTCTCCCTCTCCCTGTGCAGTAAATAAAAAAGAGCAATGTCTCAGAATTATAAGCTATTTATGAGCTTTTGAATTTCACAAATTAAAAATTTTAAGCTCGATAGAGATGAATAGAAATTTAATTTCTTTTGCAAAAGAGGCTGAATAAACGTTCATAAATAGCTTATAATTTTACCGATATGGTTTCTTTCATATTTATATTTGTTTAATATCATCGGTCTTATTCTTAATATTATTTGTTTAAAAAATACGTCGCCTGAAATAAGACGTTTAACCAACATATATTTGTTATTGCGAGAAATATCACCACATGCCTCGATGGTCCCTTGAAGGGAGATCCAGGTTCGAATCCTGGAGTTATTGAGGTGTTATTTTTCGTAATAATTTCTTTACAGTTTTCGGAGTAGCGGGGATCTTATAGACGCTTGTTAGCATCAAAATTATTAAATTGCTTGTCAATTTAACATGTGAATTAATTCCGACTTTATGTAAAGATTGTGTTTCAAGACCGACAAATTTGCAGCGCGCAGTTCGCATGAGTAGGAAAATTCACAAAATAATTATTATTAGGCACCAAGATCCGCCGCGACCGATATGGGCTTTCTTTCATAATTGTATTTGTTTATAATTTTGAGTCGTCCTTTTTTTCTATTTTTCATCACATGGTGAAGAGCCAAATTATACAAGGATATTTATTACACTTCATCTAGTAAAATCCTTTGATCAATTTAAATCAATTTTTTCTGTCAACACGTGATTTTATTTCGCGAGAGGAAGTCAATATGCGTGATATTTGAGGAATGTCTTTCGATCGACCGGAATGGGTGACAAGGAATGCTGGAGGAGTCAGTCAAATTGACTCGACCACGAGTGATTTTGTCGAGGATTGAGTTTTTTTTACGTTGAATGGCGCGGAAGTTAACTGGGTCAGTCATCGTACGATCCTTTCCATTTTCAACGACGATTACGGTGTGTAGAACTTAGAACCATAAATAACCGTACGAATGTCGCAGCTCCACCTTCGTAGCGCAGACAAGATGCTTGGCAAAATTTAATATCGTTGTCTGATAGCACGAAAATGATGTTTGTCTAAAAAGAAAAGGAATAATTAGAAATGACTTCAATGCTATTATATCTTTACGGCTGAGATTTCAAACAGATTATATCTCAATCGTGCCATTGGCATTGTTAACATTTATTTATGCAAATCTTGCGACCTCCACTTAAACCGCCAATACAATTCTCGACTCTTTTGAATACCGTCGTTTTCACTTTTTTTCTCCTTTTATTTTAGATCTTCGTTTCGATAACAGCGTAATAGATTTATCTATTTATTTAATACGAAAAATTTAATAATTATTGTTTACATAAATTGAATTATTTATTATTAATTTAATAATTATTATTGTGTTGCATTTGCTGCTTAGCTGTTCATGCGCAGCCGTATTAAAACTATCGAGAAAGAATGGTATAACACAAGTTTTCGTCGAGATGAATTTACGGCTAATAAAATAACATCGATTATGTGATGAGAAAAAGAGAGGGTTTATCCACGGGTCGAAAAGGTTTACGATAAAAGAGAAGAAAAGGAAACGCTGGATGACGTCATGGCAGTCATTCGCGCCACTTAGGCGAAGTCAAGGGATCAATTTACGACGTGAATGGTCAACTACTTGCCTCTCCCGAACATTCCATCCTCCAACCTCGAAACCTCTTTCCGCTTTTGTTCACCTATCACTTGTTCCGAATCGATGATATGACAAACGATGCTATCTCGCCGATAACAGAATGAATTGCATAACACATTGAGTAATATATTAAGTAATAAGAGCGGAAAGTATATATTTTCTTTTTCATTCAATCGCCATAATCTATTATATTCATCTCGTAAGGTAAACGTTCCAATGACCGGACATGAACCTATATCCGAACACTTGCACAAAAACTTGTTATTATTAATCTCAAAAGCTTTTTTTATTATAATATTAAAATTTAATTGTGTAATCTTTAAATATTTAAAAATTACACAGAAGCATTTGAAATTAATAATAAGTTTTTGTGTAAGTGTCCGGATATAGGTTCATGTCCGATCATTGGGACGTTTACCTTAACAGGTTAATCATAAGGTTACCTTATATATCATATGAAATGGATATAACTAATTAATGTAACTCAAAATTAAGTATAAAAATGTATGTGTATATGTAAGATAAAATAGAGACAAGAGATATACACAAATAAATCTGTATTTATAAAATATATATATAAATATTTTTTATTAACACTGAACATTGTATTCGATATTATGACGATCAATGAAATTTGTGCTTGCGCGATTAAACAGTACAAGCATTCAGCATACAGCTGCTAAAGTTAGCGTTAGAAATTTGGATATTTATACGGAAAGCAGAAATCTGCATTTTTACTTCGTTCAATATTTATCTCCGCGATGAAGAAACAGCGAGGATAAAAATGGAAATGTTACGTAGCTTTGCGGAAAGGAAAAACGAATTTCGTCGCGATCTCAATAAGAGTAATAACGCGCTTGCACTGTATAAAAGGTTCTTTAGGCAGAGGAGACGTTAGCTTAGTCCTCTTGTTGTTTGTATCTATTATGCGGTCATTGATCTTTCTCTCTTTCGCTCGCATCTATCGACAAAGATCGACAAAGATCGTCCTCTCACAATCTTGCGTACTCTCGTACTGTTTTTATTTTTTTCTAGGATCGCTTAAATCGAAAATCGTATATGTAAGAACGACACGAAGATTTCATTTTCTGAGGATGTTTCAAATTTCTCGCGTGTTGGTTATAATTGGAACGAGAAATGCGAAATAAATCATAACTTATAGATTATCATTAGAGTTTATTCTATAAATTCATGAATATGAATTTAAAAATGTCATGTATGTAAAAGTTCGGAATTTGTCATCTGTCGATTATAATTGCTGCGAAATGCGAAATAAAATGTAATTTTTTCGACATTATCATTAGGGTTATTCTATGTTCTACATTATTCTATGTATGTATTGGTGTCGTTAAAAAACATAAGATTCTGTGTGCTCTGCATGGAGAAAATAATTTCCGTCCACGATCTAAAAATGTAAAATTTATATTATGTTATTATGCAATCTATGTCGCAACGTTAATGTCAGCCGACAAGTTTCGCTTGATAAATGAAGACCCATGACTTATCACGCGACCAATATTTTATTCTCGCAATAAATCGATTGTATAGTAGAGGGAGTGTATAAATGGCGACGAGAATGAGATATTTTAACGTCTTGTGTTTTGCCACTTCGGCAACAGTTCTATCATCAATCATGCACCCCGAGTACATGCGCGAAATCGACAGTTACGTATTAATCGCGCCAATATTGAGGGGCTGTAAAGTTGAACGTGAGCAACGTTGCTACTTAACCTTTAAATAGCCAACCAGCGTCAGAAAAAATAAATACGATATATGATTTGACAACTCTTTGGCACGCGTCGCTTGTCGCGATTATCGTTGGCAAAGATATTTGACACTTGTCAGAGGCACGAAATTAGATTTTCATTCTTTGGCGTTCGCGTGGACGTTATTCACAATTTTATTCTACGTATAAATGTTAAATTTTATGTACAATCGCTACTATTGTACTTTTATCATCGCACGGTTTCTTACTTTTTCGCATTTTTTATTTGCACATGGACCTGTGTGTAAATACTATTTTATATGCAGGGTAGCCAATCTTTCCTTTTTTGTAACTGACTGTTTGTATGAAATATGCTGAAACATGTCAATTTTGGAAATATATGATTGTGATAAATTCAACCGTGCTGCTTTATTCTCTTCATTAGCTACCCCTTCAAAAGTCATAATAGGAGTTAAGTGTCATTTTAAGTCTTTAATTCTCTTTCCAACTGTGTCTTGTTTCTTTTATTTTGAGTGAGTGCTTCTCGAGAAATCGCATTTGGAAGTCTAAAGTGTTGAAAAATTGACCCACAACCTTAGCACAGTTTTTGCAAGAGCTTTCATAAGATGTTAAATTTTTGTTATTGTGTCGCTCATCAAAGTTACACTGACAATGAGATCGATTGAGTAACATTTAAATATAGATATTGTCAACTGGTGTTGCTGTTTCGTATAGTATACTGAGTTGAAATTATTATACTTTACTCTTTAGGAATTATAACTGAGCTGCAAATCAAATATTCAATAAGAGATATCCAAAAAAAATATTTCTAATATTTATATTTTGAATGTATTAAAAAAATTTATAGAGAGAAAAACTGAATCAGTGACTAGAAATGTCTAGAGTGCCTTTTAAAAAATGAAGCCATTAAATAAAATAGTGCTTGTAAGACATGTATCAACGGACAGTAAAAATACTAGACAACTGTTAAGTCTCGGGAATATTCCAAACTACTGTTTTAAGAATTTTGAAAGCTCATTGTTTCCATCCTTATAAGATTCATCTTGTATAAAAGCTCAATAAAAATTATGATGAGATTGCCGATTACAGTTCTGCGAGGAAACGAACGTTTAATCGACAATCCTAATTCACTTTATAATATTTATTTTTTCGACGAATGCACTTTTTTGTATGGAACCAATCAATTGCCGTTATTGAAGTGATACCAATTCCAGGATTTAGAGAAATACACATGCAACATCCTGAAAAATTGAACGTTTGTGTTGGTATTTTAGATAATCATATCAATTGTTGGGCCTATCTTTTCTTGCCAAATAATTTAACTGGAGAATTATACCTTAACCTATTGATGAATTACATCGATTCAATGATTTTGGAATCCTTTAGAGAAGACAATTTATTTAAAATATATAATTTATTTTTTCAACAAGAAGAATCATTTTATATTATGCAGTACCGGTGAGACAATTTTTGAATCAATGTTTTCCCGATCATTAGATAGGCAAGAGAAGTCCAATTGAGTGAATGCAAAATCATCTGATTTTTCCTCATTGGGTTTTTTTCTTTGGGGACATTTGAAAAATAAAAGATGATGAGTAAAATAAGCCAATTTCTACTTAAAAAATAACGTTAATTATATACATATAATCTTATAGCTTTTGAATCGCTGATTACCATGATACCAGTTTTATTTGTTTACATCCGTGGAAAATGATCAAAATTTATCTTATAAAAGGATCGAAATATCTTTTCTCATAGTAATATGATTAGTGACCTTTTGTCCCAATTATTTATATAATCATTTGTATATTATAGTTTATTTCTATAAATTTTTTAAATTCTTTAGCAAGGAAAATTGTTTTAATAACGATTTGACGGAAGGTATGATTCCAGCGTATTTCTAGTGTGAATGCTTCTTAGACACAGCGTCACACACATGCTCGGCAGCTCGGCCATTAAGATTAAAGCATTTAACTTCCGAAGTATTTAATTTTGATGTTTTCTAGCTTTTAGTAAAAAAAGTTATAGAAATAAACTATAATACCAATAATTAAATAATTTTAACAAAATGTCATTAACCATATTATTCAGAAAAGACTCGTGGATCTCTTTAAGATGAATTTTGACCACTTTCCCATTTAGGCGAATGAAACTGGTACCATTCAACAGCTCGAAAACTATAAGATTACATGTATAACACAGTGTTACATTTTTTAACAAATTTTATGTACTTGAATTGGCAGGTCGTTCCTTAGTGAATTGGGTGCGCTGAATACGAATCCGACCCCAAAAATAGCCCAAAGAATGTAGATAAATTTCTGTTATGGACAGGCACAGGGAATATTAAAGATAGTAGAAAAAAATTACCACATCCAGGACGCAAAAACCATCCTTAAGGGGGATGAACGTCCTAGGATATTTTTAATTGGTCATATGTCATAAATATGTCATTTTCACAGTTCTAACTCTCTCTAAGGGTGACTTCTGCAGAGGGGGTTGGTCGGCAATGTTGTTGCGCATTTACTGGCATCCTTCGTGCCTGTCCATAACAGAAATTTACTTACAATCTTGATGGGTGGAAGATAAATTTGTTCTGTTTTGTGCTATAATTGCGTAACAGAGTTTCATCCCCCTCTAAGGATGACTACCACGAAGTTGTACATGAATATTTTACTTTTTTAAAATCAAAACAAAGGTTCAAGCTTTAATTTGAGACCTTTTCGAAGTGTCCAGCACGTCGGGTTCATGCGTTATAAATTTTTGAAAATGGCTAAAAACGGTTTCTTGGGGTTTCAATTTCTATTTACTTAAAAACCTGACGTGATGGACTATTTTGGGTGTCGGATTCGTATTCAGCGCATCCGATTTACTAAAGAACGATCCTCCAATCCAAATCTACAAAATTCTGTTACACAGTGTAATTTACATTACACTTTTTAGGCAGAAATTGATCTATTTTACCTTGTTGCCACAACGCCGACGTCGTCCTTGATGTCACAATGCCGGATTCAAGATTTACATAATAAGAAAGTCGATAAATGCTATAGAAGTGCTATTTAAATAAAGGCTTTATTTATTTAAAACGATATGTTACTCGACTTTTATTGCCATTTAAGATTTTTGACGGAATAGCTAATTCTAATCAAGGAAATGAAATAACACAATTGAATTTATCATAATCATACATTCTCCTCAAAAACAAAATTGACATGTTTCAACATATTTCACATAAATCAGTCAGTTACAAAAAAAGAAGATTTTCGTTGGCTCACTCTACATAATTACTATAATTTAACTCTTTCAGTGTTCAATACTTTTAATGAATGGATTGTGCACAGAATATTCTACTATCTATGATGTATTTGTTTTTGTTTAATATTTTTGTTTATTATTAGTATACTTTTGTTACTGTTAGACCGGATGTTAAATATGTCCATAATGCTCGCAATGCTCGATTCAATATGTAAATTCGCTCATAATGGTCATAATATGCCATTTGCTAAATGTACACGTCCATGACACTGAAAGGGTTAAGAGTGATTAATTTTAAGAAACGGTGTCCGAATTCTAATTTTTTCTTTTTGATGTTAATTCATAGATTTTTGTTAATGATTGTTTGTAAATGCTATATATAGTTAAATGCTATACAGGGTGTATCTGAAATGATGCACTATACTTTAGGAGCGTATTCTAGAGGTCAAAATAAGACTTTTTTTCCTATAAACATGAATCCGCAAATGAACCCCCCTCCGAGCTAAAGGCCCCTAAAGTTTAGGGAAAAAATTGAAAATTGGCTGTATTTTAGAAAAAAAGGCAGAAGGTTGAAATTTGGTATAGCCCAGTAAATTTTGAAGTAAAGTAAGCCACTAAAATGAAAAAATAAAAACGTATATCATGAAAATATTAATGCTCGAAAATATTAATAATCGAATTTTAGCTCGGAGGAGGGTTCATTTGCGGACCCATGTTTATAGGAAAAAAGTCTTATTTTGACCTCTAGAATACGCTCCTAAAGTATAGTGCATCATTTCAGATACACCCTGTATATAGTCTGTCTCTTATACACATCTAGATGTGTATAAGAGACAGCAGTAAGCCACTAAAATGAAAAAATAAAAACGTATATCATGAAAATATTAATGCTCGAAAATATTAATAATCGAATTTTAGCTCGGAGGAGGGTTCATTTGCGGACCCATGTTTATAGGAAAAAAGTCTTATTTTGACCTCTAGAATACGCTCCTAAAGTATAGTGCATCATTTCAGATACACCCTGTATATAGTTATAACGAATGATCTTTAAAACGTAAAACGTATTTGTTGTGTAGCAATACGCATGTCGAGTAGATAGAGGATTAATTTAAAAAATTTTCGAAATTTTGTTTTTATTTTCAACTTCTGTCTGCTATTTTTAATCATCGCGCACTTTGCGCTTGCCTTGCACACGTCTTAAATAAACTCGCATCTAAGTATTTTTAAACTCAATTGCCAGAAATATTGTTAAATCGACAAAATTTCCTGTGTTGGAGAGAAAAAAAAAACAAACCTCGAAATCACTCAGAGATGAATGGTGCTGTCTCAAATTTATGATTTTGACTCCTTAGAACAGAATCATATAAATAAAGAAAAGTATTAGCCGTTTTGAGGAAGAGAGAACATAGAGACACATCGAGTATATCTTAAAAATCGCTTTTTTGTAATAAAGTCTTATTGGACAGAGCAATTGCAGAACAACATAATAATTATATTATTGTTCATAAAGTAAACTCTGCTGCTCTGTAATGATTATCAAAAGCTTTTTCTTGTTTACGATACTCCTTGATTTGTTTTAAATCAGATGAATTGATGATTTTCCTTTATTCTCTTTCTAGATCATCTCTTGGACGCGCGAAAAGAGCGGTAGAGAGCGACGCGAACGCAGAGAAAATCTCACCATAAGACAAGGGTGGTGTTTGTAAATTGTTAGTTTTTCGGGAAACGTGAATCTGCGTTTCGTGGCGAAAAGATAATCGCGGTGTTTACGTTTGCGAGTGTTAAAATCGGTGTTAAGTAAAAGAGAGGGATCCGGATGGTGCTCCGCAGTGGATACTAAAGATCTCGGTGGATATACTACTTAAGAGTGTGGCATATGGCCCTGGACTATGGTACTACCACTTACAATATGCACCACACGAATCAACTAGGTACGTATCAAAGAACGTGTGCTTAGTAGTATCGAACCGGTTTTCTTTCGGGTTCTTAAAGGTTTTCTTTTTTTCGCAAACCAGCATACATTTTTACAAAATTTTAGCTCCCTGTAAGGTCTTTTTTTTCTCCTAAAAGGAGAGATTATAAACAATTTTTTCTTGTTATATTTTTTTGAAAATCTTTATCTCCATAATTTTCATTAAACTCCAGAGAAACTGCCTTTAAATTTTATTTCTAATATGTGTTGATTATTTAAGAAATAATTTAAAATTTATTAGTCTTATATAAAAAATATATGAAAAATTTTAATATTTAATTAATTTTGTTATAAACTATTTTGTGTTATATAATCTATTTATAACAAAATACTTTTTACATATTTTTATTAATTAATTAATTTTTTTATTAAAATGAAAAGGCTTAAAAGGATCTTTATGCCATTTGATGAAGCATCGCTTATAAGTCATCTTTATATTAATTTTATATTGATGCTTAAAATAATCTTTACATCGAGAAAAAGCTTGATGCAATTGCTATGTAAATATCAACGATTAACTTATGCTATGTAAATATCAACTGTTTAACTCTTTGTATTTCGATTTATTGTAAAATTTTTGCGAGAAGTTTTATAATAGATGGAGAGTGAGTTTTCCTAAACAAAAATTTAATTCGAATTTTTTAATTATCGTAAGTTTTAGATATTTACTGTTAGTTGTTCTTAGTTGGTCTTAAACTCCGAATTAAGTTTCTGTGAAGGAGAAATCGGTTTAAAGCTCACTCGACTAAGCGGAAGAAGAGAAGAGGTAGCGTCCACGTGTGTGAGTTCATGTTTTAAGAGGTCACGTATACACAAATGTCATTCTATATATAGCGGATGTTCGTCTAATCTTAGCAACCGACCACTGGCCAGAGACACGAACAAAAAAGTATCTACGACCTTTTCCTTTTTTATCTTGGTCGCTAGAATAAGATCTATAAAATATTTTATCATTATACCGATTAAAACTTTAAATTAACTATACACTTTAGCTTTGAAGTATTTCTTAAATCTTAAGTCCCCTTAAATCTAAAGAGCATAGCCAAACGTGGCTCATATCTATAAATACATAAATTATTTTTATCTGTTAAAAGATATTATATAAATATCATATATTGCTTTTTTTTGTCTGTATAAGTTCAGTTTTAAAATATCGGTACAGGAATATACTTTAAATATTACAAAATCTCATAAACCATTGATACACACAAACTTAACTATTAACTATTAAATTTGAAACCCCAAACGTGGTTTCTAAGTATATTAACTTTTTAAATACTTTTTTATTGTACTTACAATTTTTGATTGATACTTATATTACTTATATTGCGTACACATACACAGAAAGAACGGTTTTGCTAAAATATCTAAAAATTTGGCCAGATACAGATCTGAAAATACTTTTGTTAGACCATCAAAAGTAACTATGTAGGACACTCAAACATGATGATAACGCTGTAAAAAGTTTTGATATTCTAGCAACTATTTTGGGTGTCCTACATAAATTATTTTGATGACCTAACAAAATTATGTTCACATCTGTATCTGGCCAAATTTTTTAATATTTCACAACAAAACCATTCTTTTCGTGTACATATGTAAAATCATCGAAGAAAATCGGACTTTGTCGGACTGCTATAGAGGAATTTATGACACCATAATCTTGACTGTAATTCACCATGATGTGATCGAGCGACCTACCTTTTTTTCTGACCGAGCTAAAGCGGGTAATGTAATTTCCATCGCGTGATAGGACTATCCCGAATCGTTTAATTATGCAGCCGACGACATCACGCATGCGATGGCAAAACAATTGTAATAGGGTTGCAACGCGATATTCCGAGAAATATCGATTATATCTGGATGATGGGGAGTAATTGACTGTACAATTACTAATTTATTGTAATCTCTGGAATCATACGTACACATAATGATTTTTTATAAATATTTTTTAATCTTCGCGCGATCAAAAGTTTTCTCTCGTAACAGAATATACAAATCGTAACAAAAATTCTTTTTCGTATGTTCCTGCGGAAAAACAAATGCGAAAGTGAAAATAGTACTTTAAGCTTTTTTAAATATTTAGTACTTGAGGTTTTAGAATCTTATTGTTAGTCTCTAAAAGTCAGTCCTGCTTCGATATATCAGCGTATACACAAGTACGCAAGCACGTGAACGCACAATACGCTTATCCTCTATTCTGTGCCATGTGCGTCGATTTCGTATTTATACGGACATCGAACCGTGTATCTACGTTGACCTACGACCGACTTTATTCTTTAATAATAGTCTCTTGTTCACAGGTTATTGTTATGCATGTCCTTGTACGTGTGTGCTTTGGGATATTTATTTATTCGCGCTACACTGGCGCAGTCAAGTTTCGTTCTATTATGTATTATAAATTAAACTTTTCAATTTGCGTTTTATTTATGGTTTTTCCATATCTGTTAAGAACTATTTCCGCCAATTTTTTTATGAATTTAGAGTCAATCTTATGGATAAAAATTTCGTTCCTTAGTCACGGCTAGTTTTTCAAAATTGAAACATTAAATGCTTTATCAAGCTATCTTAACAACATGAAAAAACTTGTTAAGTAAAAGTGATTTAAAAACTAGTAAAAGCTTTATTGTCCTTTTATGATTTGTAAAAAATTCTATATTACATAAAATATAACATATTATACATATATATTATATTTTATAACTTTTGGCAGAAAAGAGCATGGATACTAATTTGACCAATCCATTTATTTATTTAATTGTGCCGAGACAGCATTCTGATACTTTGCAACGATCTTATGCTTCTAATCTGCATCAACTTCCCTGACACGTGGCCGCGAAGACAATCGGGTCGAGGATGGTGAGAAATCGTGCGTGAAAATTAGATAGCAAACGGGTGGATGATCGTGTCTCTTGCACAAAATGCGCGTTAAAATCGACGGGATCGCTGCCAAAAACGTCACTTCTCTCGCCAGAATTGTTAGTAGGTCGGATTATCGTAGTTAGAACGTGTAGAGTTCACCAGACTTGAAAATTTTTCGGTAACGAACGAAGTTACGGAATAGATAGTAGATATTATTTAAATAGAATATTATTTATCCCAATTTCATTACACTATTTAACATATTAATTAATATACAAATAATTCATATATGTGTAATTAATGTAAGAATTTCTGATTTTTTGAGCTTTTACAATCCCACAATTTTAACAAAAAATTATTTTAAACAATTTGTGAATATATGCGCGAATAGAAATTTCTTTGTGAAATATTTTTATATTATAAAATAATATAACAGAAGAAAAAAATTTTTGTAGAAGCACAATTTAGTTGTATAGAGACTATTTCTTTGGAAGATATGAAAACTTAATGAACTAAACTCTAAGCGATACATCAAACTTTTTCTTGGGCGTCCAATCAGTTGCGATAGTCAATATTTATTCGTTTTTTATAATCGCTAATGACAAGTCCATCGATATTTTCTCAAGGAAAAGAACATTACTCTTATTTTCTGCGAACTGTGGGAAGAGGATGATCGAACGCTATGTCGGGATGGATATAAAATTTATTGTAATTAGCAGTTAGGCGGGGTTTAAGTGCGTACATCCGGAGAGAACACTTTGTAGGAGGTTGCTCGTACGGTGCAATTACCTTAATTAATGTGGGCCCTAATTGTCTTTGCTCGTAGTCGTACGCATTTTACGCAT
The DNA here is from genome assembly GCA_003063835.1 of Aphaenogaster floridana. Taxonomy (NCBI): domain Eukaryota; kingdom Metazoa; phylum Arthropoda; class Insecta; order Hymenoptera; family Formicidae; genus Aphaenogaster; species Aphaenogaster floridana. Next base: position 216,276 of record NJRP01000100.1, on the reverse strand, counting down.
TGCGGCCTGCCGACCAGACTCTGACGAGAGAGGCTCGGGTTGTATTAAATAAAATCTACCGTTGCGAGAGATGCAACCACATCGTAACGCGGCGGGAGGAATGGGAACGTTGTACTTTAATGACGTTGATGCGAATTCCCGCGTCTTTCGCTTCCGCAAGATCAAAAACGAACAGTTGTTCGATAATCGTTTTTAGAGATTTCAACAAGTCTATATCAGTCAACTAAATGATATTAATATATACGCGCGATCGTTCGTCTAACATGAAAATATTCAGCGTCTCAAAAGTGTCAACTAATCGCATTTTGTTTTAATTTTTTTGATCGAAATTTGGACATTTTTAAATATCCTTGGCTTTGTTTGAATTTTTTGTATTAAAATATGTATTTATAGATACAAGAAATATATGTATTTGATTAAAATATGGTATTAACATATGGTAGGGGAGACGGTCTACCGGGGCTAGAAGTCACACGGGTTAATTGTCACAAAGCTTATATTTCACTTTTAATAGATTGAGTGGCATATTCTTCTCTATAGTGTAGATTGCATCTATCGTGTTAGTCGGGTGTACGAAATAGCTCGTAGCAAAAACATCGCATGTGATATTTACGAGCACTTTTTAAAAATTAGACGTGGTGAGTAAATTTTTCTTATCTCTATTTTTATTGTTCCGTTGGTTTTTGGAATTACTGGTCGCAATTTCTCTTTAGTCATAAGAAATATTATAATAGTTTTAGATAATTTTTCCTGTATTTAGTTAACCGTCATTGCAACATAGTTTATAAATATAATCTCTTTTATTCAAAATGACCGTCCGGGGTAAGTTGTCTATTATGAGAATTCTTATTCTTTCATTTACTCAAAGTTTATGAGAGTTATTATTACAAAGTTTATGAGAATTATTCTTTTATTTACTCAAAGTTTATGAAAATTATTATTACAAAGTTTATGAGAACTATTATTTTTTTTAATTCAATGATTGTTTAATTCATGCTGCGATATATTCTTTACTTTAAGTTAAATCTACAAAAAACTGTCACTAACTTTAATAAAACATTTAAAAAACATCAAAACAGAAACTATTTGTCTTATGTTTCCTCTATATGAAAGATACATGACAACTCAGAATCATGTGACAACCAACCCTGGGTATGGGGTAAGTCGGTCACATTTGCACGATTTTGCTTAGAATTAAATAACTTTTTTGTGTATAAATATATGTAGATCTAATATTTTTTTCTTACGCCTAAAGGATGTAGCTACATTATAAAGTAGTATACGATATTATAAAATATTGTAAACATTTTTTTTTAAATCAGTATTTGAAAAGTGTGACAACCCGCCCCGGTCTCCCCTACACGGAAAAAATGATGTTGTATCAACAGCATTAAGTCTAATTGGAAATAATTTTGTTAATTCAATAACATTATTAACCCTTTAAGGCCCAGTGTACATAATTATGTACATTCACTTTGAGTTCTTCCCAAATGTTTTGTATTGATAAAGTAGCGTTTCTATCGATATAATACTCTTGATCCGTTTTATATGGAGCTAGATTCTCTATCTCAATTCCTAAAACAATGGTGATCCTGCTAAACAAGTCACTATTGTGATCGTTGATCGTAAATTTTACTTAAACGGAATCGATGCCTAGGCCTTAAAGGGTTAATGAAACAAATACGCGTATGATTTTATTAAAATTGTATTGAATTAACAAGATTATTTCCAATTAGACTTAATGCTGATACAACATCATTTTTTTCTGTGTATACAAGATATACACGGAAAAAAAGATTTGTTAACTTGACTAAATCTTTCAACTAAATAAAATTTATTTAGTTCAAGTATTTATTTAACATAAAATATAAAATGTATTATATGTTTAAGTTAAATAAAAATAAATGTTTAAGTTAAATAAATAAATACTTGAACTAAATAAATTTTATTTAGTTGAAAGATTTAGTCAAGTTAACAAGTTTTTTTTCCGTGTAGGTACATGTATCATACAAGAGTCCACGGAATCCAAATATACCAAGAGAACGAGCTCGTGAAATTGATCTTTTTAAAGCGAATGAATATCGATAAAATTCTCTATTCCAGCGGTTTAGCGAAAGCGAGACCTTGCGCGGAGTTGCGAAAAGTTTCGCTGACAAAACGCGACTCGTCCGCCGATTCGCCAGTATACATTCCGGCATAGCGTGCCAATTTTCACGGTGACGTGAGATCGAGGCACGCGAGTCGCGTGACTCGCAGGCGTGCAAGCGAAGTCATACAATTTGTCCCGCACGCGCGCGAACTTTTCGCATATATCGCAAGCTCGATGCGCGATTATTCAAAGATCCTATCTTACGCACGCCAAAATTTGTTCAACGACAAGTAGATTGAAAGAAACGAAACAGCGCTTGCATGTACATATATTTTTTTGCTAAATACCGCTTCTTCTTTTTCATTTCGTGCGTATCTCAAAGAATTCAAAAGAATCAGAATGTTGTTATAACTGGATGGGATTATAATGGTGATATAGTCCAATTTAATTCAATTGACACATAAGGTGTTAAAAAGATTTCAAACTACTTTTCCTCGTGGTATCGAGAAAAATTCTTAATTCGCAATAACGAGTAACATTGTTAACGAATAAATTCTCAGTTTGAGGAGTAAAATCCGAAAATTAAATACTGCTCTTTCTCAGCATGAATAAGTACTGAGAAAAGAGAAGAACGATGCATCGTGTGCATCGTGTTGCGTGTGCACTTTACATTTGTAGATTAATATAAGATATTATCTATATCCATGTATACGAAATATATACTTTATCGCACTATATCGCAGCAACAAATCGAGAATATTTCGCGGACCGATCGAATTTCTATCGGACGTGCGTCCTTTATTTTCTCCACGACGCGGTATTCGCGTTAGCTGGAGAGATGGAGCGGGTATCGAGCGTGACGCGAGGCAAGTGCATAAGCTGCGAAATGTCGTGTCTATTCTTTCTTCGCGCGCGGCAGGCGTTAAAACGCGGCCGCCCGGTGAATGCATTGACTCTGCATGCGGCGAGCGTCGACCAGGCGCTACGTTTTTAAAAATGTATGTCGCGCTTCGCTATCGTCCGTTATTCGCAACGTCGCGGCGCAGGAGACGGCACTCTACGTCGCTATACCGCGCACGTAGAGTTCCGGCACAAAGAGCCGGCCGCCACAGAATGCATCGCGATAGAATTTCGCACCGAATGCTGCGAAGAGTTTCAATGCATCCCCGACGCCGACGGGGAACACGTGCCGCGCCACTCGGTGCAACCACTGACGTGTAATGCTTCCAACGAGTATATAATAGCGGTTTCATAAAATTGATGTTAGCCGAACGCGAAATCGTAGCAACGACAAAACCGAGTCCACTCTCACGATAATAGACAACTTGCGTTTTGCATGCAATTGATTGAAAGATACGTTATTTCAAAGATGGTCTGTAAACTTTCGTAAACACTAGTTTGCTGCCATTTTGTATTAAGTTATCGATTTATAATAAATAATTACGACTTGCTTTTTTGCTATTGTATTTGATTTTTGATTATAATGGACATAGAACTATTCCGCATGTCTTATCCTTTAATAGCTCCACAATACTTGGACAATATTATTCTTTAATCCTTCACTTATCTTATTTTTTCATTTCATTACATCTCGCACGTGCGCGATTATAAAATTAATTGTAATATTTGGATCGATTTGGATTGATACTTTGTGTGAGCATTAAAATGTAACAAACTCTTTCTACGAAAACGACATCTCGATTAGATAATGTGCAAAAATAGATTCGCACAAGGAAGATGCCGATCGCGTAATTTCATATCGAATGACCGATTACGTGAGCTATTCTGTAATTACGAACGAGCGATAAATGATCGTTTCAAAACGCCACGTAACACTCTTACGTCACGCGTGTTTTGTCAATTGACAACTTGATAAATATGGCATCTGCCATCCATTTTAATTGCAATTTACATTGTACAATCGCCGACAAAGATAATGCCATTAATTAAAATAATAGCTCTGAGACCGCATATTTATGGAGATAAGGAAAACTGGAGACGCGTTTGCTTCATGCTATGAAAATACTTTTTAAACTAATTTTATTATTATATTCTATATATTATTTGATTTGATATACTATTATAGATCCAAATGCGAAAAACGTGGCATACTTCTTTTCAATTGCTAATGATACAGGAACTATTGCTGATGCGTTAATTAAAGATACGTTAGACATGTAAGGCGTGATTAACATTTTGAAAAACTAACATATCTTTAAAGGAATTTTTTGCATAATGTCTCTTATCTCGGTTGATACGTTTGATCGCGATTTACGTTTTATGTAACTTTGTTCTCTCTGTGCGTCGATCGAGCACTTTCCGAGAATATCTGCGAATCGCACGAGGTTTCCTGAATAATTTAACTCCTAGCAGCCAGGTATTTCTGGCTTCGGTTTTCTGTGTGCATAAGTTCGCATGCCGAAGCTCGTATATGTACGCGATTCGAGCGGTTTCACATATTCTTGTTGTATCGACGAATTTTTCGTTAAGTTGATTTTTGCAAGTCGTAATTTTCGCGTCCCGTATTCTCAACACCAGATGGATATTGAGCGCATGAAAAATTCGCGAATCTCCAGCAGCGAAATTGGAATATTTTTCTCGTAAATCTTGAGTCGCGCAAAGGTGAATATAAAAATTTGTATAACGAGATTAGTGCGACGGTAATAACAAAGATTACTTCATTAAGATATGTGCCATATAGAAACGGTTTTGATAAATCGAGAAGATAACTGACTATTTTTTCCCAGATCGTTCTAGACAATTCTTAGGGAAATGTTACACTCTGAATTGATGAATCGCACGTGATTATGTTATAAAAACACTCAAATTTGGCTAATATTTAGCGAATATTATTAGTATTTTAATATTATTAATGCATACTAATAACGAAGATCGCTATTTAACACTTAAATATTAGAATACAAAATTTTGATCAACGATTAATCCGAGTTTAATTCGATAATAGGTGTACGTTCATTCCGTTTAGTATGCCCACTTTTTGTCTCGAAGCATGCATGTGCAAGGTCTCGGCTGTAGGTTCCACGAGGAATGTAGTAATATCAACCATCGATTTCAAGAGGATCCATTCCACTGTCATAATACTTGTCCCTCTTTCTCTCTTACTCTCTCTCTTTCTCTCCTCGTGCAAATCGGTTTATTTTCCGTCGGGCGACTGCAAATGTATATTTTCGTACGCTGAAACTAATGATGGTAATCAAAACGACAAGCACTGGTGATTAGAAGTGGTTACGCAATAGCCGCGAATATAATAGATGCCACGTCGTGTAATAAGCCTTGATTACGCCGTTTCCTTCGTCGCGCGTATACATGCTGTCGAGTTCGTGCACGATCTCGATGGGATTCGTTACACATATGTAATGATAATACGCGAAAGACACACGGCATTATACCGCCAAGTTTTCCGTTCCGGCCGAATCAGTGGTTTTGAGAGATTGAACAGTGCGCGGAAGCATCAAGGATTTAGTCGTCGGGATTTTCTATCTCCGTTAGATGTACTCTGAACGGGCAACGTTGTAAGTAACTTGTAGCAAATTTGGTGAAATACGCTATTGCGCCCAAAATGCACCCTCTCTCTTTGAGGTTGTTTTCCAAATCTCGTTGAAAATGCGTTATGTAATACACTACGGCTACTTTCCTTTTAGGCAGCACAAATCGACACAGATTAACACACTCGAGCACAGTTAGCCACAGTTAAATGAAACGCGATATGCACTGTGTGTGTGCGAACTTTTAATACCTAACCTAACAAGATTTAGCTTAAAACTTGTCAAACGGTGTATTTTCAAATTTTACAAATGTATGTAACTAACGAAAGTTATAAATCTTAATATAAAATATAAATAACGATTACAAAGTACATAATACTTACTATTGTAATTTTTTTATTGTTAACAATAAACAATTTAAACCTTTGATTATATACATATGTATATAGTCAAAGATTCAAACGAAATATTAGGAGCTGGTTTGCAGATACGTTCTAATATTGTTCATCAATGGTCAAAAACACATTCCGACTCTCCTCTCGAGAAGAGTCGAAGAGTGTCGATTGAGTTTGAACAAAATTGTAAATGAAAAGCGACGTGTGTCGATTTGTGTCAAATGTGTCGACTTTTGTCACTAAAAGGAAAGCAGCCTACGTTAGTCGGCGCTGCTCTATAACTTAGAGATTCACGTTGTTACTAAGAAACACATGCTCCTGAACTACTGGAAAAAAGAGTCACAATCATTTTGTCGATGGCCGATTAAACATTCACTTTGACAAGTATGTAGTGAGGAAGTATTAGCTGCTGGTGCGTACTATACTGATATACATGAACTAAATTCGCATTTAAGCAATTAACCATTACTTTTGCTGGTTATATGAAACATTTTTTTACGTTTTTATTTTTTTGATGCTTCAGCAGTAAAGTATGAGTGTAAAGGTTTTGTCAGTTATAAATATGCGATTATATAGACAACCTACATATATATTTTTTATTTGATTCGCGATAGATATATTATTTTTCTTTTCTTTTCTGGCTGTAAGAGATCTTACTGTAAATAGGCGCATAGAGACAAGACATACCGATACAGTGTTTTTTTTCATTAAGTAAAAAATGATCTATATATCGTGACGAACACTTGCTTCAATTATGCAACTCTCTTTTAATCAGTTGCATAATTTTTTTTTAATCGCGACTGTTTAAGGTAGTTTCAAAGTTCAAAGTTCTCACAATGAATTTTTTCCGTCGAAGCTGCGATATGAGATCAAATGCTATCCCCATGATTATCGCTTGATTGGTACCCGTATAATCGATATAGATGTCGCACACTTTAGCAAATAACACTTGATAATTTTTCCCAGTTCTTGTAATTTAATTCGCAATCAATTTCCGTCACCATATCCACCTAGACGAACTGCGATTGAGTTTGTCCAATGCTTTCGACGCATCTTTCCCGGATGGCAAAGAATGGAAAGACCACGGGTGGCGCGATGCACGAAAGCAAAGAGAGAGGACTAACGGGGCGGCGGAGGGGCCCTCTTCCTCGGGATTAACCTTGGACTTGACTCGAAGGAATGTGCCGTGCAGTGACCTCCGCTCGCACGCTCGCTCGCTCACTCGCTCCCTCGCTCGTTCACTAACTCACGGCGCTCATCTCGCTCACCTTCCTTCCCTTCGTCGGCCCATTTCGTTTCACCGTAGGCGCTGCAGCTTGCCGGCCAGTGCATTCTTTTGCAACCAGCTCTCAAATCCTTCCGAGCGGTTTCGGCGCCGTCGCCGTCGCCGAAAAATCTTTGGACGGAAGTTGAAGAGGCAATCGGTCTCCTTCAGATGTTGATACCGGGTATCTCTGAATGACAAGTTCTCCTAATTGTAAGTAATAGCGAACTTCCTCACAATCAGGATTTAGCTCCAACAGCATCATCACGAACTATGATCTATGAAGCACAATCCATGGTGATAGAAAATAAAAATTACACTACTCGGCTGAAAATTATTAATATTTTCTTGAAAATAAGTAAAACATATATAATAAACATATTTGAGATTACGGTAACTTCGTAACAATAATATTGTATGAAAAACCACACGAACTTCATTCATGCTATTCGTCTAGGTATTTTCTGAAGAATCGAATTTTTATCAATATTTTACAAATTTTTGAGGCGCTAATGAAGATTGAATACTACTTGAATAGAATGCTATTTAATTTTTATACTAATTTCCATGTCAATATGAGTTTAGTTTTTGGATTCAATTTTCTAAACTTATCAATTTTCAAGAAAATATAGCATTTATAAAAGTAATGAGCTTCTAATAAACATTGAAATCAAAACTAGAAAAGAGTTTATGGTCATCTTGTGAATTAGATATAGTGTTAGATAATAGATATACGTTTATACATTGCGCATATTATGTACAAGTTTACCTGAGAACATAATTTAAGAATTAATTTCTTTGGAAAGATGCAGCGTGTGATTGTAAAAAGTCTTTAAGGGACCGTAAATCTTCATTAGCAATCGCAATCGCGAACTGACGTAGGGTGAAATAAACGAGATAATCGTCTCCTGTGATCCTGTGAGATACCGATTGGATTTTATGAGCTTCGACACGACTTTATGGAACCGGGCGAAGACTTTATAAAAATTGAATAGATTATGCTCGCGTGATTTGATCGGTGTTTCAGAATCAGTTACGTTTCCTGAGTGCTAACCACGCGTCAGGTAGATGTTTAAAAAGAATGTTTTGCCAATTTTTTGAGTTTGATCTCACTTTATCGCGAACGACAGAGGAACGCGGACACAATCGACTTTCCTGCGACTTATCGGTTCTCTCACATTTAAAATCGCTGGTATCTATTGAGGTGACGGTAGCGGGGAGAGCGGAGATACATGCATAAACACATGCACATGTTTGCGATGGGAGGCCAGCAACGATTATTATCGATATTTATTGGCTCTTTGCCTCGATAGAGTCATCGTTCTATAAATACGTCGCAACAAAGGTGAATACGTGCGGCGGCGCTTACACTGTATTCGCCGTAACTCACAAAATCATCAGATTACCTGTTTAATCTTAAATACCATGTTACATCATCAGAAGTTATTTATACTTTATAGGATATTTCGCATCTTTCTCTTTTATGAGAGACTATAAGGCGAGTCTAGTTTTATACTTGCTTTATTAAAATTTATAAAGAACTCAATATCTTGTTAATATTATCTAAAAGAATATTTTAAAATACTACAAAAATATCAAGATTAATATTTCAAGGGGATATTCTGATCTAAACAATTTGATTTTAGGTTTACTTTAGGAAACCTTTTTTAAAGAAACAAAAAAGCTCGAAGAATTGTCATTTTAGAGTTTTAGTGTTATTTTATAATGCAAATTTTATGATATGGAAAATTTAATTATAGTTTATTTTTTATTTTAAAAAATTTAAAAAACTCAGCAGATTAAAATTCAAAGATTGTAATAAGGAGCTATGAACCAAGCAAGGTACCTATTCGTACTAATAAAATTTCTAAATTTTACATAATTTCCACTTTACAAATGTTTCGACCTTACATTAGGCCATCCTGACTACAGTGTCAATCGTAATAAAACTTACAATAAGTGATGTAAAAAATATCAGGTATGTAACGGATCGCTGTGGTGTTTGCTGTCGCTCAATGAAAAGCATTCACATGATCAAGTATTATAAAATAACGCACGGTGTGATGTCAAATTATAAAATTGCTAAGGCTGTTGTTAGTCCAATTATAAAAATAATACTGCTTGAATTTTATGTGCTTTCCATAAATATAGGAAAAAATATTTTTACTAAAAATGTCGTTATAATGGAAACCAAAAAAAGTTGAGACGGTTAACGGCTACTCCTAAGTTTAACGGTTGGAAGTAACTATTGAAAAAATTTTTGTTCCGTATTTCTGAAATCAGCGAAAATTTTTGTTTTGTTTCCAATAGTTTATTCCTATCACTTTCATTATCTTTAATACTGATCTGTATCCTTCAATAAATAGACGGCCACATATGTTACTACCATTTCTATTGTCTTTTTCCTACAATGCAGATTTTGGAGCGAAGGTCCAAATTAATAAGTTTAAACTTTTGTTGTTTTATTTTGGGTAATTAATCTATTATATGTCGATGAGAAAAATAAACAAGGAGAATCCCAAACAATATCTCGATGAAATGAAAATCTTATGGCGAAAGACTGATTTATTTTGTAGCGGCGGAGGGGGAGGGGGAGCGCTCAATCTGATCTATATGCAACCCAAGACACTGACCTTTTCAATCCTCCATTAATTAACTTCATAACTTCAATAATTTATAGAATGTCATTAAACCGCTTTGTATACATATTTTTAGGACGATTAAAAAAATAAAATAAATCAATTTTCTTAACTTTCTAGATCAGAATACCTCCTTAAGAATATTTTGAAGTTATCTTCGATACCAAATTTGTCAATCTTTTCTTCAATAAAATTTTTAAAGGTTTTTCTAGGAATATATTACAAATATGTCTCGTAAAAAAATTGAAGTTAAAATGTAAATTGAAAACTGGAATGCTTTTAAATTAAATGCTCGTAAATTAAATTACAATAGCGGGTTAAAATGTTTTATTTTTCAGTTGATTTAATAGAAATTTTCTTTGATATTTAACTGCGTGAAGAAATTAAATATTGGATATTAAAAGGGTAAAATAAAGTTCTTTTTTTCAAATATTTTTTTATCATACAATCAACATTTGGAATATTATTCAAGATACGCATTCTATAATTTTAGATTTCGATGTATTTATTGTTTCTCAGAATACAGAGCTTCGAGAGATGGTTGCGCTATTCAATTTACGTTTTGCCGCGTAATCGCAAAGTATGCAAGCTATTCAGGTATAACAAGCCATAGTCGATAAAACGGTGATTAATCTTCAATAATAATAGATCAGAGGCATACGCGATACTAAGGTCATCGCGATGACTGTGCCGGCACTCGTCGGACTATTACGGCCTTCGTCTGAAAATAGACTGGGTGACTTTGTGATTATGGTACATACGCATAGACTCGATCCGAATGATGAACAAAAGAAGCACAACGAGAGAGTGGGAGGGGAGGAGGAGAGAGAGAGAGAGAGAGAGAGAGAGGATCGATAGATCGTTAGAGTGATATGTCGTCTGGTATCAAGTAACTGATAAGAACATTTTTTTAAACATGATCGCGGTTTATATCGATCGAATTTTTTTTTAGAATTATCTGCAGTTATATGCGAATACATGTATATGTCGCAGATAAATTTAATTGGTAAAAAAACAGCGTAATTTATTTTCCGAACAAATATAAGCTGCTCGATTGAATGTGAAGTGTTATTGCGATTTTCTGGTATTTAAAATAAAGTCAACGTGTTTTCTCATCGATTAAGAATAGATTCTTCTTCGATCAATCGAAAGTTAATCTTTTCTTAATATGACGTGATTGAAAATAGAGAGCCTTTAATACGGCGCACCTACTAATGTTTCAGGTCCAATTAGTTTCAGAGATTCTTATTTTTCTTCATTTAAATTTAATTGTTATTCTTTGCGCAAAACTTTTGAATATTTGAAGAAAATATAAAAATATAAAAAATTTTTTAATTTGATATGATATTGAATATTAAATATTTTGTTTTTTGGAAAATATCAAAATTAGCATCAACAAAACCGTTACGAAAATAAATAATTCCAGGACACTGCCAACCCAAAAAAGATTTATTTTAACGGTCAACAAATCTAGTTAATAAATGCGAATTGAGATAGTATAGTGCATCCGACGAAGCAAAAAGAAAAAATTTTCTCTTGGACGTCGCTTGGTTAGATTATTGAAATTCCAAATTACTTGAACAATTTTTTTGGATAATTAATTGATCAATAATGAGTTACGTGATACGGATTATATGACAAAGAGAGTCATTGCATCGATAAGGCCTGCCGTTTATTGGCTTGCTCGTTGCTGTTCGAAACCTGAGATGACGCGACGTCATCTCAGGTTTGCGGTAAGCGAGACGTTTTGGATGAAACGTACGAAAAAGGTGGTGGTGCGCCTTATCTAATCGCGAGGCAGCTCGACTTGCGACTAACGCGCCCAAGATTAACGCAGTGCACGGCACACAATGCATTATTTCATAGTCATTTTTCCTCTCGCCCCAAAGAGCGCTTTATAAAGTATGTTTGTAGGATAAAAATTCAATCATTTATTTTGTACAAATGAAAAATATAAGATTAGAAAGATACGGTTGTGCATCATGTTAGAAATTCTTGCACAAATATGAAGGAAAAAATTAACATTTTGATATAAATGAATTTATTGTAGATTTTATGCATTTTCCGTGAATTTACTCTAATTTATGCATTTCGTACGGATCAGTAAAATTTAACGATCGGTTTTAAATGTATTATAGCTTTTTGAAATAGGATTTCGAGGAGTTGAATTAGAAAGCCTCGTTGAATTTTTCTTTTCTTTCCTTTAGATTTCGTTTCCACTATAGAGCGTAAAGAATAACACATATAGAAAAACTGTATTAAAACTTTTATCAAGCTGACGAAAAAAATTAAATATTTTGTGTCTATGAAAATAGTTCAAAGTCAATAGCTTTTTTTTCATTTCTACTTCTTTATCTATTTCAAGGTTAAAATTTAAATCTTATTTAGTTTTATAAAATTGAAATGGCACAAAAAAAATGGAAATTTTACGCTTGGTAATATCTTAGATGCATGTACAACCAAGGATCCGGCCTCAATTCTTATCGAATACAAATACCGTTGTATCGACTATCCGACTTTTTATTCGATTATCTGCGCATACGTGAAAGATCAAATAAAAATCGTATAAAATTGCAGGAATTTACGATTGAAGATAAGCCGATCGGTCGTAATGAGAGTATGTGACGCCGACAGTAATTATCAATTGTGATATAATAGTTCAAGATAGTTTGCTCCAGCCCAGGGCATCTTTTGCTCGGATAAGCTGACGTCAATCGACAGTCGCCATTATCTATCCACGTAGCACGCATCTCGCGCGAATTGCAATATTTATTTGCAAATAAGTAGATTGCATTTGAAAGAGCAGTGAGCTAAAACTGTCCCATTGTTTTCCCTGCATGTATACATCGGTTTTGTAAAACGCTCGTAATTTGTTTCAGAAGACGTGGGCTACAGAAGTGTCGAGATCACGTCCGCTTTCACGCATCTGCCTCAGAAGGGTGAGCATCTGTACTATTTATATCTATAAAAGTTTTCTCATTCCTGTAGACGAGTTATTAATTATTTATCATATTTAAATACGGTGCAGTCTTTATAATTCAAGCTGAATGATGTAAGGTTACCGAAGACTTCGGATTCCATATATGAAAGATCATAATTTCAAAAAAAAGGTATTATCGAGACATTTTTTTATTCTCTCTCTACTTTTCTGTATAGACTTTATATAATTTTTACAATATAAGTTGAAAATAGATGTAATTTATAGCTTTTCAAAATACACGTGCATATATGTATCGCAATGGCGGCATCTAGCACTTCATTTATAATTTACAACAATTTTTTTTAATTCAAATGGAGAATTGTAGAAATTGCACTTTATTTCAAATAAAGTAAACTGTCATTTGGGAAATATCGTCTAGATCGACAAATATTATTCTGATCGCTGATCTTAATTTTATTAGTAATAAATTTGTTTGATTAACATTTTCATTAGTAATACATATATTTCGAAAACGCTATATGAACATTCGAAGCGGACCATACGTTCGTAATTTCAATTCATTCTTGAATACATCTGCAATTCTGAATTTATTAGCCGTTCCGAAAGACACTTCTGACGCAGTCGTGGACAAAAAAAGAAATAGCGAGAACAGATCTTGGAAAGACAAATGTTATTTTCAAGTCGTAATAACTGGTATAACTGGTATAACCGGTATAACCTATAATCGATGTGGGAGGCGGAAAGCGGAATATTACTGTCAAACTGTTTGCGCATCTATAAATTTCGAGTTTGCTGAACCAACCTCTCTTCAATCTTGCGTTCGATCAACGTCGTTATTTCACTGAACACAATGATCAATTTTTCATCTTCTATTTAGTAACTAAAACTTGTCAATAATCTGCATCTCTTTTTTATGTATGCCTAGATAATCTCTACGTTATTTATAATTGCTGCCTCATAATACATATTTTATAAATATATACATGTATAACGTTGCATACAAATATAATATATACAGGGTGAGTCATTTTAATCGACGCAGGCAAATATCTCGAAAAATATGGAAGATACGGAAAAATATTTTGGACAAAAGTTATATGGCCTAAAAGGGGACATATGATTCCGATGTGAGTCATGTCGTAGATGTTGTCGTTTTCAAGAAATTTTAAAGGCGACTAATTTCTTAAATGGAACTTAATTTTTTCCTTGAAATAAAAGTTTACTTTTATGCGTAGAATAGTGGGACGAATCAATTAATGCGAGAAAACACATTGCTTTTAAAAAAAATTATGCAATTTGCAATATGCAATTACTTTTTTTTTAAGCAACCATGTGTTTTTCTCGCACCAATTGATTCATCTCAGTATTCTATGCATAAAAATATTAGGGTACCGTTATCAAGGAATGAATGGTTTACGAGATATTTTATATTTTATGTCAAAATATTGTAAACTTTGAAACTTCATATCTCCGGAACGGCTTATGCAAAAGATAATTTTTGGGGGTGTTTCGAAAACGTCTCAACGAGATCTACAACTTATATCTCAAGGAAAAAATGAAGTTCCATTTAAGAAATTAGTGGCCTGTAAAATTTCTTGAAAACGACATCTACGACATGACTCACGAGATATTTGCTTACGTCGACTAAAATGACTTACCCTGTATATGTGTGTGTGCGTGTGCGTGTGTGTAGTGTGTGTGTATGTAAGTGTATATATTATATAATAAAATATAAATTATTAGTTGTTACGAACTACTTGCTCAATAAAACAAATTATATGTTTTTCTAAGGATACCTGCAAATTTTGCATTCGTTTCGCACTTGAGCCATAATTTTTTAAAATATTTGATACTTAATGTATCCATATTTATAGGCAATTAATAGATCCGATAACCTTGAGCATTGTAAATACATTTTCATTTCGTGATCCACGGTCGTTCTTGAACGAACAAAATGCGAAAGTGAATCAATGTATTCTTCACTGTTAATCTCCGTATTCTCCGTTGTTAATTTGCGTTTAATCTTTGACATGTAAAGTTGAATGTGACGTACATATTGCGAGATTAACAAAAATAGCGTTATCTCCGATTCCTTTTCAATGAGCTTTTGCTCATATATTATAGAGTATTGAAGATTTAGGGATTGAAGCAGCTTTTCGAATTTACACTTGATTTTGATCCACATAAACTTAATAACTCGGAAAATACGGCATAATGAAAAAGAAACTTGCAGGAAAAGTTTGGTTTTAAGGAAGACATTATTTTTTATTAAAATATAATCATAAGAGATATTTTAAAATAATATTAATATATAAACAAAATTTGATATTGTGCATAGAATGTGTGGATGCGTGTGATGCGTGATATCAAATTTTGTTTATATATTAATATTATGTATTTTAAAATATTTTTCTCTCTCTCTCTCTCTCTCTCTCTCTCTCTCTCGCTCTAATATCTATTTCAATTATATTGATTTATAAAGTTTTCTTCAGTTTTCATCTTTATAATTAGTTTATCACATTATTGTTAAAAAATGTGCGATAGAATTTGTCAGATTTGGCACAGATCAAAAGAGGAATCACATGTTTCAATAAGAGTTAGAAATGGTGTTTTGAACAATAAACGGTGTATTTTGAATGACATTCAAAGTTCACATGTTAATTTCACAAGAAGATCTTATCTTTTGTACAAATAGATTAAATAAAAAATTCTTTTATTGAAAAGAATAACTTTGTAGACACTCGTTAGATACACTGACTCGACAGAGATACTCCTAGAGGAAGTAGAAATAGAATTTCGAATGAATATCAAATATCTACATTTTCTATCTAATCTTCAGCCTCCCATTTAACCTTTAGCCTTCAACTTCTAGATTGTAGTCTAGCTTGTATTATAGGCATAGCTTTTGTCGGAAAGGTAAAAGCAGAAAGAGCAATTCTTCATCATTTACAATATTGTTATTCAAGATTAAATTATAGATAATTTGGACAAAAAGGGGAAAAATTTGCACTTTTTTGGTCATACCATTAGAATATGAGTGAAGACCGAATGAAAAGCCGCCAGACATATACGATTTAACTCGGTCCCGTTGAGCAAAAGATGCGGAAGATGCCAAATGTAACAAGAAATCTTATTTATTATCAGCGACCTTACGTCTATTAGATGTATCGGTTGTGGCCACTGCGCCGGTTTTGACCACTTTAGCGATTTTCGTAATTTTTTTACTCTCAAGTCGGCTGTAGTGCGTAACAATCGAGAGAACTTTATTCTGCAAGCATTTTTGTTGATCATGCAGACAGGCAGATTAGGTAAAATTTATTCTTTATATGCAAAGAACCGTGTGGCCACAAATGGCCTTAATGTGGCCACAAATGGTGCATCTACCCCATCAGCTGATTGTGCCGCTCGGTGATGGCAAGTTAACGTGCTGCCAAATACGAATGTACTCGACAGAATTTTTCTATTTCGGGCTTAATTCACGCTGGTAAAAGGAAAGGCTCGCGACAGGTTTCCTCGTTGCTCACGTCGGTGTAGGATCGAGTGGAGAGCACGCGAACGAGCGAGCAGGAGCGAGTCACTCATGATTGGCCAATATCCGCGGTTCCCCGCTTCGATGCGCACCGCACCATCTCCCATCGCGAATGATGAGGAATTATCAGACAGAGCCGCTCGTGCCGCGTGCCTCGTGGTCGCGATCGTTCAGTCGCGATCCGTCTACCGAGCGGGCAATTTCGCGTTCCCTCCGTTCTCTCGCGCTCGCAGCCTTTCCCTCTCGCCTCCCTCCCTCTTTGTCACACCTCATCTTCGCTCGCAGGCTCGCGTAATCGCTTCCAGTGCGAGCTAAATTTAGCGCTGACCGTTGCTTTTGCCGAGCCGAGCGACGCATATAAAGCTGCTCCTCTCTCCCTCGACACTCCGCCGTCGTTTCCTGCACGCTCGCGCGCGCTCGCGACGCGAGTCGCGAATATATCCCACCTGTGAAGTGTGAAGCACGAGGGGGAACGCTCATTCCCCGCGAGCGATCGCGATAATGAAGCGCGATGGAGCGATAACTGTGGAGCTGAAAATTAGATGAGTGCGAGCGGCTCTCGTGGGTGGACTCTTAGCTTTCGCCCGCGAATACCGGAATATGTGAATGGTTTTACATTCCGACAGCCGCGTGCCCCGTACTCTCATATAATTCGCTCGCGGAGAACAGTCTTCTGGCGAAACGCTGTCCTTTTGTGCGATTTCGTGCGATAGCCGATACGCGTAGCGGTACGTGACCGGAGTTTGCGTACTTGGATCTCCGGCGATATAAAAGACGCCACGAACGGAGTGGGTCGCAGGCGGACACGGATCGAGATTTCGAGTTTTGTGAGAGCGAGCCTTTAAACCTGGACGTGGCAATGGGGACGTGAAAGTTCGAAGGAGCGCGACCAGGCGCGAGAGGAGAGAAAGGTTGGGAGCGATCGAGTCGCGCAAATCGAGCGAGCGATAAGTGCGGCGTGTACGGACTACCAAGTGCTAAAAATAGCCGCGCTATCGCGCCGCGAGTATCGAAGCGATAAACATCGCCGCCGCCAGCGTCGTGCTCGAATTCCACGATTTTCTCTTCGATCGTCGTGAGATATCGCGAGATAACGGACGCGATGAGAGGGTCCAGGAAGAGAGGAAAGGGCCCCACGTTCTCACGACTCCGCTAGGCCGTTCCGAAATAACCCCCCTCCCCCCCCCCCCCGAATACTCCCGAGAAAGAAACGGAAAAGAAAAACAGCCGGCGTCACACGCAAGGTGCGATTGGGGTGATCGCTTTCCGAGAAACTTGGACGTTGTTTGAAAACGAATGATTCGAAAACGAGCGGCGCAAAAAAAAAAGCTCCAACTTGCCCCAACATTGATGCGCGAGGATCCGAGGATCTCCCTCTTCCTCGATATTTCCTACCTTGGCAACGTTTCAGAAATATCTTCGACACACCGTGGGAGTATTAAAACGGGGTGAAATGAGAGAAAAATCACGAATGTATACAGTGTTGTGTGTAGACGATTTCTCCCTTCGACTAAATGCGAATTGTCGTAATGTCGTGGCACGTGTTCTTCAATTAGTACTGATAGAAACGATCGGAACAACACGTAGGTGACAGGAAGTGAATTTTTTTATCGTATTATTTATCGATAATAATTATCGAGACATCAGTAAGTGGGACTGGAAGTGACTTTTCAGCGAGACGGCGATGGAAGGAATGCGACGAGATTGAGTTTAATACCAGTTGTTACGACTTTTAATCTCGATTGATCGAGAAATGTCTTCTTTCCCACGCAAATAACAGTCGTATATTTTGGTCCATAGATAAGGCGTCGCGCGGTGTTTATCTCGCGTTTGTCTATCAAATTCGTGAAAGTCGTTGTGAAAATTTAGCTGGAGATTAATTCGCCGAGCGAACAATCGATTTGATGATATCGGTGGAAGAGATCGATAAGAGACCGAGAGAAGCAGTCGGCACGAAAAACAAACTATGAGGGTTTACGTGCAGCGGGCAAACGCGTTCGATCGATACTCGCGCGCGGAAAGCTCGAGCGGAAAGATCGTCGATGGTGGCGGTGGCGCTCGCCGAGACATGTTACCAGACGTGTATTGTTGTTGTTACATGTGCATAGAGATGGCCAGGGACACGCCGGGCTCTCCGATGCCGCGACCGCGGGATTTGGGCACCGGTGGCGGAGGAGGCGCGGCCACGGCCACCTTGACTTCCGGCGCTTATCACGCTGCAGCCGCCGACACCGCCAACATGCACGGCCAACACGCGCTGCAGCAGAAGATACTCGAGGTAACGTACGACCGAGGCATTTATTACGTGCGAGATGCACGTAATAAAAGGTCTTTCAAAAAAAGATGTTTCAAACATTTTAAGGGAGATCCTCCGAATCGAAACTAGATAAAAGTTTCTGTGTGTACGTGGTATCCGTTTCAAAGATACAGGGTGTTGAAAAACAAATTGAAAATCATGAGAACATTTCTTAAAATTCGGACAATTGTACCAGCAATAGATCAAATTGTATGAACTGAAATTTTAATATTACCGATGTATAACATAAATTAAGGTGAATAGAAGTCAAAATTTATAAAACAGAGCACTTACATGATTTGTGTGTCGGTTAAGTTTAGAACAAAAGTATATTGTCATGGTAAAATATAATAAAGTAAAATAAATAAGTTATATATCAAGAAGCACGTCTGCACAGGATGACAACTGAAGACACAATGACAGATGTAAACAAAGACGGGTTAAAACAGATCATATCCCACCTATCACCCTGTCATATAATTCTGATAAATTATCAGTGTCCTTCTGTAGGTTGATTGAATTGTTTTTTTTTTTATGAAAAACATTTCGGCTATTTCTCTCTTTTTAAAATGCTTTTCATTATGTAGAATTTTAGGTTCTGACCAAATGAAATCATGGTTAAGAGAAATTCGATATTTACTGACTACAGAATGATTGCTAGGGTGCTTCTTGATATCAGCTCGGTGTTCTTTGATTCGGGTTTCTAAGTTTCTTTTGGTCTGTCCGATGTAACAGGCATCACAGTTAGCGCAATTAATTCTATATACAACGTCGGTTTGTTTGATATCATTTAGTTTATCTTTCCCTCTCTTAACCCTAGACTGGTACTATCTTTTTTTTCACCTCTAATGGTACACTGGGGTAATACGACATCCCGCGCTTTTTTCATGGCGCAATCCTTTCTATTACGAGTAAAACTGCTTTTAAATACATGAATCTCTTTGTCATTTAATAAGGAAGAGGACGGTATAGGTCTCGTTCCATTTATTTAACGTTATAATACCAAGAAACGTGTTTAAACAAAAAAAACTCCCGAAAAAACAGCAAAAATGCCTTTTTTAAAATAAAATAACATATTTTCTTAAATTGACCGATTTTCAAAATTCAAACGGGATTTGAAAGAGGACATATTGGGCTTTAAGAGGGTATACGTCATTTTTGCTTT
The DNA here is from genome assembly GCA_003063835.1 of Aphaenogaster floridana. Lineage (NCBI taxonomy): Eukaryota > Metazoa > Arthropoda > Insecta > Hymenoptera > Formicidae > Aphaenogaster > Aphaenogaster floridana. The sequence goes on along the minus strand of NJRP01000100.1, from coordinate 196,452 downwards.
CCTTCCAAAAAGTATAATTATTTGAGTATATGAAAATAAGAAAATTTTAAAAATGGAAAGATGGTAAAAGTTGCTGAAATAACAGTGAAATAAATATTTTCAAGTTATATATTTTGTTTTTTTTTTTCATTAAAAATATATAAAATTACATGAATACATAGTAATGTGAGTTTTTTTTACTCGTAAGTAAAACAAGTATTGCATATAGTCGCCCTGTGCTCTTTGCAGACGGCACAATTACATTTATCGCAGTAGGTTGAGACTTTTCGGTCAGAAGACCTCGGACAAAAACAGCATCTTGTAAATTTTTTTATTCTCTCTGATGTCGCTGCTGGTGATCTTTCCTGAAGGATCGACTCAATCGAGAGGCGCAAATCCCGGCGAAGGTTTATTATCTCAAGCCTAAGTCGAAGTTGAGGCTCGACCAGTTAAAAATATTTCTATGACTCATAACTTTTAAATTACGTAATTACATGTAAAATACATTAACTTTATCAACCAAAGTAAATTTACTTACCAGCACAATTTACTAACGTTGTTGGTACACTGGGGTAACTCATTACCCCACATGATTTTCTTTTCACCAGCACGAGCAATATAAACAAAATTGAACAGCGAGACTAGCCAAAGTCAACTGCCAGAAAATGAAATTGAATTATGGTTAATGGCTCAAGCCGAAAATGGCGCTGGCTAGGTCAGCACCGTAGCTAAAAGTTCGGCTGGGGTAGCTTATTTACCTATTGTATCATTCTAGGGTTAATGATACAATCTAATTTTTTAGGAACAGTGTAAAGAACATTACAAAACCACGTTTTTTAAATATATTACCCCGTCTTTGTTTATATCTGTCATTGTGTCTTCAGTTGTCATCCTGTGTAGACGTGCTTCTTGATATAACTTATTTATTTACTTTATTATATTTTACCATGACAATATACTTTTGTTCTAAACTTAACCGACACACGAATCATGTAAGTGCTCTATTTTATAAATTTTGACTTCTATTCACCTTAATTTATGTTATACATCGGTAATGTTAAAATTTCAGTTCATACAATTTGATCTATTGCAGGTACAATTGTCTGAATTTTAAGAAATGTCTTGTGAGATAAATACAATGTTATGCTTGATAAGGACCGGAATCGCGGTCGAAACGTTGTGCTAATCAACTAAATAAATATTGCCAGTTTGGTCGAAGTAAAGGAGTCTTCTGTTTATTATCTACTGGCGAAGAAAAGTTCAATTTTTATTAAAAATCATGGTTTTTTTCCAAGTATCTCTTTAAAGTAGGTGTCTGCAATCTCTTTGAAGGATTCGCATCGAAGCCAGCACTTGATCTTGAAATTGATTAAGATTTTCGGTAAGAATGATTATTGCTTAAATGATTAATGATTGGTTAAATTTATGGTACGTAAACATCGTACGGAAACGGTTGTTCTTAGTGACTTTAAACACGAGTACCTTTTTTGTCTAAAAAGTCTAAAAGTTACGACAATGAGGGTAGAGCGAGCAAATTTGCATGTAAGGATAAAAAAATATGGGCAAAATAAAGGTAGTAACCTCTTAACAACTTTTCTTAAGAAAAGCAATCCCAGAATATCATCTTCTATCTGTACTAGACATTCTTAAGATTTAAAATTTTCATGTACTTTATGTTTAATGATTATCTTTTTACTCGCGAAAAGTATTTTTTTGCCATACTTTTCAAGGACCGTATTTTGGAAACGGAGCGTTTCCGGACACATATTTATAGGAACTTTTTTTCTTGTTTTTATCTGAGAAATCTCCCCTTGAACTTTTTAACATTTTTTTTAAACACGCTGTATATAATTTTGATTCGTCGAATTCTTTGATGAAACGTCGGATTCTCCGAAGCTTTCGTGAACTTTTGAAACGCGAAACAAGAAGACGTTTGTAAAATGAACAATTTGACGATCAAGACTATTGCACGTTACGTCGAAACAAGGTCATTTTTCTACAAAAGTACGATTTATTTTTACGAAATATAAATAACTTTCCGAGTTGTAATCAAACTTACAAAAAAATCGGTAAAAAAAAATCAGTACATTTTTTGTAACATTGATTTTAAAGTTGAAAATGACGGGAAAACAATTTGCAATATAAATTCGATATTTAAAAGGAGTTATGTTAGTACGAGAAAAATGGACAATTGATAAAAACAACTAAGACGAAGGACAAGATCTTTGGATATTCTTTCGATGTATAATTAGGATAGTAAATAGGACAGCAGGAAAAAGCTCAAGTATTAGTTTTAAAAGAAAAACAGAACCAAGACTAAGTTTGACTAACTAATACTAGCTGGTATCGTACTGCATAGCACATATCACTCATATATAGAATACTATGCCTTTCTTGCGAATGTCGTTGAAATGAATTACAGCGATGGATAACTATTACAGAAATTTACTCGGAATACATGGCAAAGTTTAGATTACCACAGCCGAGCTGAGTTTCGATTGAATTCAATCGATCGTTCGCGCTTTAGTTACATCGCAATTAAGTTCAAGGACGCCGATATTTCCGCGAAGGCCAGGTTTAATCCTGCGGAGAATCTGCCGGAAAGTAAATATATCCCATATATGTGATATTTTGCAACTGCAGTATTCTGTTGCAATCAGGCCTTGCCCGAAAATAAAAACGAGCAGCTCTATTTGCGCAAATATATCAAATAAGAATAAATATAACATAAGATAAATATAACATAAGTAGAGCATAGTATTAATTTAACATTAGCCAAATATATCTAGTTTTAATGTTTCAATGCTGGCATACATTTATTTTCTTTAAACGAAGTCGTCACAATCTTTTACTATTTTATTTGTGCGAAAGAAATACTTGTGCAAAACATTTCAGAATTTCGGATATTATTTCTCTATTTCTCTCTAATTTTCTGAACCGGGCATGATGGAAACATATTTTACGTCAGATCGATAGAAATAACGTAGCTTCTTTTAAAACAATATTACGAAGAATTAAAATGCTGTAACACCATAATCTCTATATGTATATCGTTTTATTTTCAACTCAATGACATATCATTTTATTATTAAGTTATTTTGATGATAGATTTTATAATGAACTTGAAGTTAAGATCTTTTTTCTTAAGTAGGATTTAATAAAAGCTATCAACGAAATTTCTCATGCGATTAGCTTAATAATAATTAATTTAAACGGTACAATAATAGATAATTAATTGAAGCGTTTCTTGCGCGATTTTTCTTTTAACAAATTTGTCATTAAAATTACAAACGTTCATCAGCGAACACTGCGGCGTACTACCTCCTCGATTTCTGCCGCGTATGTCTGAGCGTTGGTATAATCTTCGGCAGAAACATGCTACTACGTAATATTTCACACACGGCGACGCGAATTAATCTAATGCGCCTTTTTGCTCCTCGCCCGCGTCGATATTCGATTATAAATAATGTTTGCGATATCGATTTTTATTAATAATGTTTGTATATGATCGAATTTCAATGTTTCTATGACGTCTAAGTTTAAAATAAGTACTATTATAATTCCTTGATGACTAGCTGGAGTCTGGAAAAAGATTTTATGATTAAAAGTGTATATGTACGAATCTGCATGTGTTTGGCAAAAAATTTTCTTAATTTTTATGAATATTATCACTCTGTAATTGTTATATAGATATTTTAATGAGAAGAGTACAGTTATGATTATACTGTTTGCTTGAAAATCCAAATTACAACCTTCGGGCTAAATCCTATCTAAAAATCAATTTTGATTAACTTAAATAAGCTAAAAGATATGAAACTTACAATTTGAAAAATTGTGCAGTCTTTGGAAAACAAATTATGGTCACGATGTATAAATAAATATGAATCGATATTTGCATCTGCAAGCGATCGTTTCTTCGCATTGCTGCTAGAATTTCTAAAGTTTTTGCCAAGTTTTAATGTGTTAGATTAATGTATTAATAAGTTGATTTTTTATTACATTAATTATCTGGTTTTGCAAAAAATTCTCTTGTTAGGAAATAAAAACATAAAATGCAAACTCTATAAATGTTTGTATTCTTGATGTATTATATGATTTTATTAAATTTATACATGCGGTTCATGGACAGTACATGAAAACATGCAAAATGTCTTTTATACATATTTTATGTCACTTTATATATTTACAGATACAGTACATGTAGAAACAAATATAAAGCAGGTCAGAAAAAAGTGATTTAAAAAATTGCTCGATTGGCAGTCCTGTTTGATCGATTCGTTAACGTATTGATGTTACTCTCTGATAAAATGTTAATTATTTCGCATGTAATACATTTTACAATGGTACAATGGTCAAATATTCTAATTGAAGATTTTAGTTTCCGTATAATGCATACTTGATTGCCTTTTTGAGAAGAATTTGCATAAAGTTTTTTCTAAAAATAAAGAAAAATGCGATAAATGATTTTAAGAAAATTATTGAAACAAATAATTTCTTAATATTGACACCTATTTAACAGTGTAATATAATTTTCTTAAGAATTGCGAACTAATAGTAACATTCTGAGGGGCGTACCAGTAAATTTAAATTTGTTCACCTTGCAGTTAACCTTGGCTCTTGAACTAAACGCATGTAATTAACACGATTATCGATATCGGCAATGTAAGCACGACGTTCAATTTTCCCAGGTCATTATCTATATGCGTCGAGAATTGATTATTAGTATTATCATTACCATACGCCATATACTTCATTATTTCTTTTTTATCCATTTCTTATTTTTAGATAATTAGTAATTTGCAATAAATAATTTTTTAAGGAGATATTATTCATTTCGAAAAAGACGTATAACGTAAACGTATGTTTCTTTTTTTTGCTGACAAGTGAAAAAACTTTTTGTAGTGAGAATTTTAAAGCAAAATTTATATTTCCGCAAGAACCTGAAGTCTCGCGGCGATCAATCCGACAATCAGAAAGAGAGTCACGATATTAAAGAAAAGGGCGAGTCGCGTCGTCAGAAATGGCCGTACCAACGTCATTAAACCTCGATGATTATTGTACTGGCGTATCCAATTTTGCACCATGATGGTATCTGGGTCTAGTATTTTGGGACCTAGGAAGGGCTGTAATCAAACCAATATAACATCCGCAGTTTTTTATATACGCACAACTTTAGTAAGTTTCTTTACATTAAATTTTCGATTACTGTTTTTAGCCAAATATTTTAACATATTTTAATAAATATATATTTTTGAAATGTAGGAAAAAGAAAGGAGGAGTGATAGTTGAAAATACATAAAAATGTTGCTACTTTGTCCATCATACTTGTAGCTATCAGTTTGGATGAAACCCGATAATAAGACAAATGCCTTTTTTCTATCATGAATATTGTTCCCTTTTCCCCTCCTCCTCTTCTCTCCTCCTCTTTTGCTTATCTCTTATTTTTATGCATTTCGGCCAGTAGAGCTCACTGTCACTTTTCTTGGCGGAAATGGCAGAAGTGGTGCATGTTATACTAACTAAGTCACAGGCCAAGGCCACTGAATTCAACGGCGCTCTGCATAATGGGCAAGGTGGCGGCGCAGGTGTGATTCTAACGTTACAATAATTGACCAAGCATTCCGCGCATAGCAAATGACCGCAGGGAGGTCTCACGCCAATCTTCGGTACTCCCAAACAAATCGGACAGACTTCACCGTTGTATGTCACTGTGGATCTGTCATCGCTGCCAAGAAAACGATAGTGCACGTATATTTTTCACAACTACATTGCTTTCATTCGGAAGATTGCAAAATATAAGCGTTATGAAGTATAATTTTTGGCTTATCCAATAGACATGCATGAACATAAATGTCAACGCGAAATGTCATTGTAGTAGACATGAAATAAACAGTATGCAGAAATAAACTAACTGACAAATTAAAAAAGAAAGATATGTTACTAAATTAAGCGAATTATAGCAAATATAAATTTATATACTAAAATAAGAATCGGCGAAATTATACTCTTAATTATGCATCTTGTCTTTAATTTCCTTCAAACTATTTAGATAGAACACACTTTTACGTAACACCGTCTAAATCGATACAGAACATATGGATTTTTCGTAAATAGATTTAATTTAAAACGATAGGAAAAGCATTGCGCGTGTCTTCCTTGAAAATAATTGTACCTGAGATCTTTTATTTTGGTATTCGAATTATCGTTTGGCTCGATTGGAGTCTTTCGAGTTCTTCGTAAGCTCCATCTTCCGCTAGAATCCTTCTTTTTGAACAACAAAACATAAATCCCGAATCCTACTGCGAGCACCGTAACCCGAAGAGCGTATCCTTTCCATCCCGAGAGCGGGCCCTCGCTCGGAGGAATAATAAAGGCGAGAGTCCTCGCTCTATATTCAGTGAAGTTCATTTCATAGTTTTCTCCTCAAACCAAGTTTGATTAATTTAGTAATTTAATTTAATTTGCTGATATTTTTTCCGCAATGTATCGCAACTCATTTGAAAATTTCAGGATCGATGAGCTTTGGTTAATAGGTGATGTGTGAATTATAATAGACGACAGACAGTGACAGAGTGATGTTCAACTGTCAACTGTCGATGATTTGATATTAAGTTCATGATGTTAATTGTGAGAATCCACACACATACACATACAATATTTCATTATTTACAAGCATCTGTGGCTACGGTCCATTTGATGCTACTAATGCTTCGAAGCATTTTTTGATTGGTGAATTAGTAAAATTCTTTCTTCTGATTTGTCAAGCAAATGCTTCGAAGCATTTGTAGCGTCAAGTGGACTGCACCCTGTATCTCTTGCATTATATTTGAACATTACTTTAAAGTGAATTCAGTTTGCTATAATTATTTTGGACATTTTACATATTGACTTTTAAATCAAACAATCTATATTACCAATAGTGCTGCTGCGGTATGACTGATCTAAAAAATGATTCGAGACTGTTTTCACAAATTTTGTATTAAAGTTATTGGAATTTCGTTTATTCTGTTTCTTTTTAATTTAATTTTTAAAACGAGAAAAGAGTCCGAATTATCTTTAGCGACTAACCGTCAATCAGATTGGCTACAAGCGAGACAAGATTCTAAAGTTCTAGAAAATCTTATCTCTCTCGTTAATTCCAGAATTATGGCCGACGCAGCTCTGATTTCAAAGACGAACAGACGATATCGCATTCGATTTTTGATGCATGCTTGGAAAAAGTGCAGCGCATGCACGAGAATCGCGTGACAGCGTGCCTGGTCATTCGCGGACGTAACCAATTGGACGAAATCGCTTTGGTCTCTGTGTCAGCAACCCACGCACTTCCTTCTGAGAAAAGACGACTCAAAGTCGCCCACGTGCGACGAACGACAAGCGGCAACGAAAAACATTCGAGAGACACGGTGAATTGGATTAAACGTGTCGGATACGCGCCATGTTGGCGTGAAACTTTGCGCTGGCACCGGCGGCACTATGCATACTTTCGCATTTCCACACGACGTGCGCGACAAAAGCTTTTATTCAGAGACGCATTGAAAAGCTCTGTGCATAAATCTGCATCTCCATTTGTTCCTTTTTTTATCCAACTCCCCTTTATTCTCCACTGTGGGCGAATCGAAAAAATAAGTGCTTGCTATAAATTAATATACTGCGGTATAGAAAAAAAATGTCATATCACGAACAGGAACGCTTTGTGACGATTTTAGTTGAAAGAAGAAATGTGTGGCCAGTGAGCGACTTGTCGATTATGTTTCACTCGCAAATTGATTACTCTGTCTTCCGATACTTTTTGACATTCTAATTTTCAGCTAAAGATGTTACATTACCCTTGAGATATCTGGATTTGTTTCCAGCTACAGCAGCACCATCAGCTTCAGCAACAAATCCTCCGGCAGCAGTATCATGCCCAGGAACGACAATTGGCTGAACTGCACGAGCAACAGATGCATCAACTAAAGGTAGATCTAATTTTATAGATTTGTTTATACTTTACACCGAGATTTGCTATTTGATAGAGTCATACACGGAAAAAAAGATAAGGTTGGCACAACCACAATAATAGTAACATTTGGTACAGCCACGTCCTGTGGCTGTCTCTTATACACATCTAGATGTGTATAAGAGACAGGCATTTGGTACAGCAAACATAGTGAATGTTGAGACAAACATAGTGAATGTTGAGACAAACATATATAGATGCACTACACAAAACAATGTGAATGTGACAACCACAGGATGTGGCTGTACCAAATGTTACTATTATTGTGGTTGTGGCAACCTTATTGTTTTTTCCGTGTAGAAGAGTGTTTTCTTCGGAATCTTTCTCAACTAGCTACACGGAAAAAAAATTTTTCGCTACCATAGCTAATCATGATTCGCTAAACTGTGTTTGCTCTGTCGTGACTATAAATTTCTTAACTACAGCAAAACGGTTTGCTGTAGTTTAGAAATTTATAGTCACGACAGCAATGAAACAGGTATCACAACTAAGATGTTAGTTGTATATATATAACAACTGAAATTAGCTACCACACGCAGTTTTTAGCTACGGCAGCTACTTTTTTTCCGTGTGTAATTATTATTTAGTCAGCTCTCTTCTCTGGAGATCATTATTAGCTTCTTTACGCCGATTTCTTCGTAGCGGGAAGGTAAATCGTCCAGCGATATTTCTTAACCGATTATTCGTTGATACATCTATCCTACTACGCGCCGTGTCGTCACGCGCCATCGCGGTTTTATCTTATGTTAGAACGCGGACGATCGTCGCTCTCCGAACGACGATGACCACTACTCGCTGTGCCGCACTACCAGCGGTTAGCAGCAACAGCACGGCAGCTCGTGAATTACACGCGCATTATCCGCCCGTAATAGAGAGGATTCTTTACTCTTTTTACCCGACACTCGCCTCTCGTCTCCGTCATCGTTCGCGGCTGAGATTCTCTGGCAATGTTTCGTGCGCCACTACCCCGCGTCTTCCTTTCTCCCCATGTCTCTTCGCTTCTCTCTGTGGTAGTCGAAAGTCCAGCGGAAGATTCCTCTCATTGTCGACGAAGCGCGTAACGTGCGTCACGAAGGCGATAATAACAATAACGGTTGATCGTGAAAATAAACTGGCGTGCATTGCGCCGCGCCGCTCCGCTCCGCGACACCGCGGAAATCCCGCGATCCCCGATTGGCTAAGTTCGCTTATCTCTCTCGTCCTCTCTGAGATTGTAGCACGATTTAATTGCCAAGTGTGACGCGAATGCATTTTGACACCGGACACAGCGGCCGTGAGTTGACGACTATTTAAAATAATTGGCTGTCATTTTACGTGGGAACGAAGATAACAGTTTTTGCAAGCGATGAGAAGCAAACCGCGCGTGCGATGAACCGAGAGATATCAGTCACTCGAAGGGTGTTAATTTCCCTCGCGAATACAGGATATGTTGATTTCTATCAATCACAGAAATCTTTTAAGTCGAACCTTTATTTGGAGTCGATTTTTCATTCACGAAAATGCTGGCGCAAGAATAAATTTATGAACGTAAGAGCCTTTTTGTAACTTAAGCGCGCGTTCTTCAACGGCGTTGAAATATTTCATCTCTCAAAATGTTTGTTTGTATTTAATTCTTTCGTGTGTAATCTGAGAGTAATCGATAGTCTTTCCGCATCGTATAGCACGTATGCGTCGTGACGCTCATTTATCGTAATTATGCATGGATTCGTCGCGTCGTATAATCTTCTTGCACGTGTAACACTGTGTATATTTGTCATAGGAAATTACTATTCATGAATGAAACGAGGTATACTAAATTAAAATAGACATACTTGCAGCTTGTTTTCGAATGACGTGACTTCGAGTTAATCTCAGTTTCTCACGTACATAAATACATATATTGTTGTTACGCATGTGAATATGACTTAAGCCAATTAAAATCCGAGAAAATCAAAATTGATCGAGTAAACATCTGTCCATTGTTAATATTTAGTCATAGTTTTATATTAGAAAATTTGAGATTTGAAATAGTACTATATACGAATTGAGCGGCGAACTTTATTACAGATCTGTTAGTAATTCTATCATTTTTCATTTTCAATTTCATTAAACATTTACGTGTTGTCACACATCTTTAAGAGAACATTTCTCTTTTGCTAGATTTTTGTTTTTTTTAATCAGGGAAAATGTAGGTTTGCTCCTTATTGCTTGAAAAATCTATCATCCTTGTTTCTACATAAAATATATTATACGTATATAAATTATTACGAAATCTCTTTTAAGGATTTTCAAATGTTTATATTTTTAATTCAAATATACAGAATCTCTTATAGAATTAGTAATAGTATTTATAAGTTTTTACCATGCGAACACACTGAAATATTGAGAATTGCATTTCCATTATGCGTTAATATCGAAAATCTAGCACCCAAAGCTTACAACTTTGAAAGATATGCAAGAAAATCGTTAAATTTAATTGGATCTTCTCCAATCAAATCTGCAATAAAAGGTATAAGATATAATAAGGGTACCTATAAAGATTACATCGTGGAGATTTAATAATTAATTATAAACAGTTAATGCATTTGTTCTACACATACTAAACCTTTAAAGCACATACTAAGGAACTTTTATTTCCTTTATTTATTTTTACACTCTAAGTTACCTACAACTTATTGTTAGTCTCAAATTTTTTTCGCAAAATAACACGACACTGTTTTTGCAAATACATAAAACTGGATGTTTTAAGTTTAATCCGGAGTGAAATGCAGCACACGCAATTTCCGTTTCGACTTCCGAATAAAATCGAACTTCTCTACCTGGGCGAATTTACAGATGGGATACTGTCTCGTGCTCTCTCTAACAAGTTTTTCTCTCGGAGCACTCTTCGAATCTGAAGTGGGCTCCGTCGCGAGGAAGTGTTGATTCATTCGCTCGCACTTTGGTCGATCTCTCGTAATGTCTACGCTATTTTCGGCAGCCGAGATACGTAAACATACAACGGTGCACCTGTGGCGCGTGCTGACGTCACTTCCGCCTCGCGGTGTTTCAAGCGCGAGAGGTGTTAACAGGTGTGCGCAGGTGTTCCCGGTCTCGCAGGTGGATTACGCGCGATTGTACGATCATACGTAACAGCACCCTGTTCCGATTTGCTTTATTGGTCGGGGCCGTGCTTTATTAGCCGTCACGATCACTTCTTCGGCATGCTGCCGCTGCCGGGCCTCGTGACTAACGCGACTCGCAATTCGCGACGTTATTCCGGATTTTATTAATGACCGTAAGCGGGCGCAGCGTGATTCGCGACACTGCACAATTGCTAACGAGATGGATGGAAAATGTGCATTGTTAAACACAGCAGTATTAATTACATTACGACAGACGCTATGGTAAAAGAACGCTGCTGTTACATGTATTATTATATATTCCGTCTGGATGCTCTCATTTATTGTATATGGAAATATGTAAAGAAGAATACAAAGTTACGAAATAACTCGGAAAAAGATTCAGGTTTTATTTCTGTCATTCATACACATTTACAAGTCAAGTCAATAGGCAAAAATTCATCTTAAAAGCTAAAGAGATTTTATTTGAGTGATATATAATAAGTTATGTTAATTGAATAATGAAACAAGTATATCATTTAACATTTATTATTCAAAAATATGAAATTTGTCATAAAGCATGAAATGGTAAAGTTGTTTTTCGAGAAACTGAAATTGAGGTAACCGTAATTTTATCTCACATTAAGATTGATTTTCCTAAGTTCTCAAGCCATTCTCAAATTAGATCACTGTTAGGGCGACCCTTTTATTACCATTTTGTGTTTATTTAATCTTGAATTTGTATATCTGTGCACACATAATTTACATGAAAGGTACGTGATAAAAGACGGAGATCGGGAATAAAATGATTTTACTCAACCACTCATTTATTTACTCACTTATGTCTAGATCTAATAATAGCACAGCGCTCAAATCGATGATACGAGAACACGAGGGCGGGAAAGTGGTCCGCGTGGAGGAGAGAGCGGCCACTCTCCTTAGAGGCGCAAACGTTCCACGTGCGTGGTGGATATTAATTGGTGAATAACGAGATGTGTCGTGAACGAGAACGATGCCAGACCGGAGAGTAATAGAATCGCGGTCGCGTGGCGATGTCGATGAACTCTCCGGGAACGCGCGTCTCCGCGTTTTCCGCGGTGGGCTGCGAATATCACGAGATTCGAATGGAGGAGGTAACGAAGGGGAAGAACTTCCTGTGCGGAGGAGAGACGCGATTTTATCGACGCGAGCCAGCGCGTTATTCGGCGAGAGCTATTAATAAATATTCGATATTTACGACTTATTTTATTCGGTCCCGGCGATCCCGACATGCGTGCCCGAATATGTACGAGAAAGGGAGACGACGGAAGGAAGGGTGTGTGTATGTATGGGGGGGAGGGGTTATTGTGTCGTAGGAAAAATTATGCGATTTAACCCTACACTGTAAAAAAAGTTTGTAAAATTACAGGAACAAGTGTAAAAATTATATGTAAATAAGTGTAAAAGTTACATTATTTATAACGGAAACGTAACAAAATCATGTATTTTTACAACAATTATTATTGTGAAAATACGTGATTTTGTAAGTTTCCATCATAAATAGTGAAGTAATATTACATCTTTTTTTTACAGTGTACGCTGTCCGCATGGTTTTTATAACGTAATTATTCGCGCGCGCGGTATATTTCACACCCAAGTCGGGATTATGTGAACTACGTTAAGTTAAGCGGTGTCTACAATGAGATTTTAAGTCGTAAGACTTAACATATCGACCAATCACAGTTGAGCATTCTAAAATTAAGACCGTTAAATCTTACGACTTAAAATCTCATTGTAGACACCGCTTTAGATATTAATCAGACATTAAATTTTAATATTGGTATATTTTTTATGTAATAATATTAAATTAAATTTATCAAGTTCTAGGCGCAATAATCAGAAATGTTACTTCACGCGTGGTGTATTGTATACCTGTACTTTTATATTGATTTTTTATTGATTCCATCCATGAAATACGTGTTTTCTTGTATAGATTATGACGCAATGATTAATTTAAAGGTAGAAGGGACAAAAACATTTGATCAATAAACAATTTTTACTCAATTTAGCAAATTTATGTTTTTTTCCGCATTTTATCTGTACTATTGTCGAGACGCGTTCTTTTTTTTCTTTGTGCTCGTATTTTCCTTGTAATATCCATTGACATTTGCAATGATACGGATCTAATCTCTATTTATTTTTTTCCTTATGCTGAGAGAGATAGAGAGATCGATAAGGCTTTTTTCATATTTTATTCTTACACTTTATTGTATTTTTATATTTTGTTGCTATGACGAAGACATCTTTTTTGCGTTCTTGTCTTTCTCTCGTAATGCCTTATAAATTAATATAAATTATCTATGTTTTTTAAAAGTTTTAAAAATTATCTTGTTAATTCTGGAGACAGAGTACAGATTTATCGACCAAATACGAAATCTTGTTCAGCATATTGTTCAGAAAGAGAAACTGTTGGAGCAGTACGAAATATATGTATATTGCCGTGATAGGTTTTTAATTTGTTATACATGGATTTAAATCTGAGCTTGGAAAATACGGTATCTTCCATGCGGTAAAAGCAAATGAGATAGCGCATGGAAAATTACCGTCAAATCCCATGTCCATTGATGCAGCAGCTGTGCGTGGCGTCTCATAATCGAGCTAAAGCCGCCGATAATAACTCCGGGGATACGGTTTGCGTCATTTACAGACGATGATTGTTCGAGCTACGTAAGTTACGCGCGCGTACCGGATTAAAGCAATTAAAACGTAGCTTTCGCAGAGCGGGGGATTGGATTTAATAAATATACTGCTCTTGCGGGCTTTCACACCGTCGCAATTGCGTATCCTTGCGTGGATTTTGGTTTCGATCGAAACGTAATTCTCACCAATTATCGGCGAAAGCTCCATTTTCATCCCCATTCGCGGTATCCTATAATGATCTCAGGATGAAAGTACACGTGGAAGATAGATCGTTTAAAAAAAAATGAGTTTCTTTAGAGCAGAATTTACTCTGTCGCAGCTCTGGGAGCAGCAGAAGCAGCTGGAGGAACAGAGGCGAGAGAAGGAGAGGCTCGAGGCTCTTAGGAAGAAGGACAAGCATGATCACAGCGCGAATGCGTCGACGGAAGTCAAGGAACGCCTTCATGTAAGTTTGAATTTTCTCCTCTTCGTCCTTACTTCTCGCGAGTTTTGCATATATTCGCAGTATTATTAGTCAAGAAATACTGAATAAGTGAGATAATAAATACTTTATATGTAATGATCGACGATAGAAGTAAAGAAAAATGCAGGGACACAAATTGGCCGCGCGAATCACGCGTTAGGCCGGCGCCGGACTATTCGCGTTTTACACGAATATTCGTGATTCGAGCATCGTTCATCCTTGTTTATCGTTTGATAAACAACAAGGATGACATGACTCGAATCACAAATATTCGCGTAAAACGCGCATAGTCTGGCGCCGGCCTTAAGGATAAACAATATTATGAACTTTTATTTTTTGCACTTACGTAAAGTGGTTTTGTTTTAATTTGTCTGAAAGGAAGTTTCGATTAGCTTGGAGAGCGATATCTAACCGTTTACGAGCTCCCTATTCAGTTAGACTCGGAATATCGATTTTCCGAATTGGCACGCCGTAAGCGGCACGCACTTTGAATTTTACACGAATCCTATTCTCTGTTTACGAGGTGCTTACGATTACAGAGTTTCCTAGTGAACAAGAAGCAAAGAGAGGCAGCTGCCGCGGCGAACGGAGCGGTACCCGGCACACCCGGATACAGGAGCTGGTAAGATGCACAATCAAAACATGCACGAAAGATGAATAGAATAAAATGATCGAACTATGGGACATTTTGAAGAGTAGATCTGAATTTGAATAAAAGAAGACTTTCTTTGATCATGAGCAATTCGAAATAAGCTGCTTTTCCCGAGTGAAGTTTGCGTTCGCGCGTGAATATAATAAACAAAATGTTATTCTGCAGACATTTGAACAGATAGCTGAAAATTGTTCATTTTGTTAAAGTCCAAATTTTCTTTCAAATATATTTTTTTGCAAATTTGAGAAAAACATATAGATATATTGTGCTCTTTTAGTGATCAATTCTTTATTAGACATTAGATATAAATATAGTATATCTTAAAAAAATATATATTGCAATATATAATATATTGTCATACTATGTTTGACATGTTTGCTGACAGATACTTTTTAATTTTTATCACAAATACGTATATTAAAATGCTTTTTTTCTTGCGAGTGTTTCTTCCAAAGTTATAATAGCTGTATTTATATCCTGAATATTTATATCCTCTTTTATTTTGAAAACGGCTATATTTCGCCAAAGATTATATTGTTCCATTTTTACGATAACTGCTAAAAATAGTTCCATTGTTTGATGCGCCAGTTTAGAACGCACCAAATCAAAATTTGCACGTCGTTTCGATTTTAATGAGTCGTCGCGATCGTCGTCTTCTCCGCCGACGACGAAGTAACGGTAATAGCACAACCTGGCCCAGTTATCCATTTAGCAACGGCCGATATGCTCTCGACGTTATTTCCTTGTTTCTGCCAATGATAACTTCGTCTTAAACGTATGCATGCGGTACTCGAAATGTATATTTTTTCATCCAACTTCCCGAGAAATCAAAGGAAACGTGTATCTTCAATTTACGAAAATGACACCGAGTCGTACATAAATTAGATAATATTTAGTTCATTGTCAGTAGATAAATACAGAATTTTAACGTCATTTAAAATAATTCATTCAAAAATATATTATATAAAATGTGTGTATTATTATGTATTTATATTGTATAAAAATAACATTGTAAATATAGTATTTTAAATTAAGAAGTCGTACATAAAAACAATGTGCACACACACCCAAGTCAGATGTAAAAAAAGTATTACTATAATTATACTGATTAGCAAAACGATTTATTCAATATATTTGAATCTATCTCAACTCATCTTATTATTTTTTTTTTACTTGCAATTTCTTAATTCTAATAAATTTTTAAAATATATATACAGTTTCGACGCATAATTTTAAAAATGAGAATTTCGAATTATAATGCAGATGCATCTTTTTAATGTACTTTGCTTTCTTATCGAGTATTCCTTATCTAAATATTAATAATTTATTAAGAACGTCTTGAACTTTTTTTATCCAGGCTACAACCGCAGTCGGAATCATCAAGTACCACGAATGCGGCGCATCCATATCAAATGCCGCAGATGCTCCAGAAGTTTGGCGACGATTTTCCGCTCAGGAAGACAGGTAATTGTCCCGAGATGTGTCAATTAACTTATGCATACTTCGTACAAATAGTTTGTGTGCCAATAGAATGTCTACTAAAGCATGGTGTTTCGATGTTCGAGAAATGAATTGAGTCCCAGAAAAGCAGCTTACGCGTCGACGCGATGTTTGCTTTTTTTGATTTTATCCGCGAATATAAAGAAAGACAATGATTTTCCTCAATAAAATTCGCTCGATCGGATTATCCGCGGATAATGCCGACATGCTCACGGCAAGTCGACGCACATCGCGTTTTATCTCCGAATTAATTATAAGTGAATCCCCGATTAGTTTCTGCGAATATCCATCTTTTCTGACACTTTACGTGACACTTTAATTTACACCTGCTTGGCCTTAATAAAAATATAAAAACAATTAAGCCAAGTTTATCCGTTCGTTGGCTCTCTCTCTCTCTAATGTGCGCGACTTGTAATTTATATTAGCCATTTGGCCAGCGAATCGCTAATTAATGTGCGCGTTATCTTAACTGATACACGCTTATTTACGCAAAAAGAGGCGCCAGCGTATGTAACGTACGTTCGCAAACACGGAAAGCACTTGTAATATGGCGAGAAAGCATAACCTTGTCTTCTCAGCAGTTTCTGTTGTTTAAAAATAGCATTATTATTCTCCGACACGACCTAATCTGTTAAGAAGGTAGACGCGTAATTGCTGCGAGTTCAATAATCGAAAAAAAGTAAGGAAAATTAAAGAGAGATATATTGGAAAAGTATTAGGAATATATATAAGTTTCCAACATACAAGCTTCAGATGGCATTTAGGTGTATTTAGTTTTTTTATATTTAACTTCCTTACCGTAATATATCATATTTTATCATTTGTATTTG
Organism: Aphaenogaster floridana; assembly: GCA_003063835.1. Classification (NCBI taxonomy): domain Eukaryota; kingdom Metazoa; phylum Arthropoda; class Insecta; order Hymenoptera; family Formicidae; genus Aphaenogaster; species Aphaenogaster floridana. The sequence goes on along the minus strand of NJRP01000100.1, from coordinate 179,270 downwards.
ACAAAACGTTTTTATATTCCATCTTTGGTTGCAATATTAATTAGCTTCAACACATACATTTCACTGCCTGTGAAATATCAAAAGTAAGATATCGAAGTTCTCCAACTTCGCTGTTTAAGTGCAGCAATCGACGTAAGAGATCTTTTTATGTGAATAAAGAATTTCACTTACTTAAATCGACGCAACATTCGTTGACTGGATAGCAGTTTGGAAACATTGCAATTGTATGTACGTCAATTTCTTGACAATTTCATTAATTTAAAACATGGTTTTCTACGACGGAATATATATGATATCGAAGAAATTTTTTACATAGAATGATCGAAAGTAAAGAAATTCTAATGATTAATAAAAACTTGTAATATTTTTTATTGGTATTATATATTATTATCGCATTAAATTTTTAAGATTACTGAAAACATTTTGTGAAAAACGCTGGGAACTTATGTATATCCTTAATAAATTTGTGGAGAACTTCTGGAATTTTTCGATGCGGCAAATGAAAACGAAAAAAAAAATTTGCATCCGCTGGTCAGCATTTCAATATTTCTCGATTATGAGGAACTTTTTTGTATCAGAAATGTAGTGATGAATAATGAAAGAGATAAAAAAAAGTTACTTTTTCTTCGTATGCTATATTAGCATTTACGCATATGTAATATACATACATATCTCAAAATATTATGATAATAAAATTTTACATAATTTATAATTTGTGTGCAAGTTTCAGTATTTGCAAGAATAATAATGATTTTGGAAATTAAATGTGATAAATTTCTTGTTCTTTATTTTAATCTTAAGATTAGATCGCTTCTTTTATCCCTTAACACAGATTGGACTTCACGTAATTTTATCGTGCAAAAAGACTTCTTGTCTTCATTATTTCTACTCTTCAACTGTAAATTGCGCGTGTTATTAATTATTCGCCCTTTGTCCAGACGAGTGTCACGAGGAAGTTTCTTTATAGAATTCCATTTGCAAGCTTCTTTCGCGATACGTGCGCGCCAGTGAACCGATAATACGAGCGAGCGAATGCAAACGCGAGCGCGAAATGCAAGACGGCGGGGTCATCTCGCGTCGCGTTCTTGTCTTCCGTCCGTCCCCTTTCCTTCCCCCGCCCCCTTCTTCGGTATGACAATGACCAACTAACAACCGGCTGAAAAATTGGCCAGCCTCGGAGCCGAACTTGCTGAAGGTGCGACTAAAACAGCGTGTGGAGAGGAACATGGCAGCGTCGCACCTCAGAAACTCACCCCTGATGGCACGCCGGAAGGACCGCCTGGCGTCGCACCTCAAGCGGAAGTCGTTACTAGCAAGTACGTTCCTCTCTCTCTCTCTCTCACACACACACACATACACACACATGCGTGCGCGCGAGCTTCCTTCGAGAGAACTTCTCCAGAGTATCCTAGAACAACAGTTCTCTCTATCTTCCTTTGCGAGAGCATTCGCCAACTACATATACATGTCTCTCTATCTTTCTCTCTCCCTATCTCTCTCTCTCTCTCTCTCTCTTTCTCTTACTGCACCCCGAGTGTTTGATTAATTGATTGTTGAGTTTTTGACGGTTGCTATTTATTCTCCTGTAACAGCATGAACGAGACTACTCTCTGAGTAACATTAACATATGTAAATTAACACTAAAACTGTCCGGGGAGTATTTGAGTGAGTCGCCACTGAATAGGCTTTCTAAATAACGCGACAGATTGAAAGGCGTCAAAAGAGCCACTTTTGGATACACTTTTAAATGGATTGTGCCGTTTGGGTCGGTTACTCGTGGATCGTCACGGTAGAAATTTACATGCACGTGTTACATACGACGGGTGTGGGGAGAGTCGGTTTATTTTCGGAGGACCATCAAGTCATATGTTTGTCCTCTCTGTTCGCGCGTCGCAAATGCGATTTCGCGTGCGATTTCCAGACGCGCGATTATCATCCGTTTGTTTCGCGTACATTTTTATTGCGCAACGGCGACACGTGTTCCTTCCTATCCTCCTCGAAGGTCCCGACATATTAATTGTACATTTTTCAGACCCTGGCAGCAATCCTGAGTCCGGGCCTAACTCTCCTCCGACCGTGAACAATTCTCAAGCCAGTCCCACTGCTGGAAGCAATACGGCGATACAGGAAGTAAGTTTCGACAATACCGTTTATGTTGCAACGATCTTTCGGTGTTACGTGCCACGAAAATTTGTCGCGAAACACTACTCTGATTTATTGCAGGAAGGTGAAAATCCAGCATATGGAGGACGTCTCACTAGCAGTAGTCAACAGGGCAGCCTTTCGGATCTTTCACTCTTCAGTTCACCGTCCATGCCTAACATCTCGTTGGGCAGACCCCACGTACCGTCGAGTTCTTCGGTAAGTGTATTTTTCATCGGAAACTCGCGTCTTTTTAATTACGACTCGCGTCCTTTTTGAGCCTTTGATTTTTTAAATTTTAATGTCTTTGTATATTCCCTCTTCTTTACCTAATTTGAAAAGTTCGTAAGAAAGAATTATATAAAATCTAAAATTCTATTTCTTCTAGATCTTCAGTTATTTGTTGTGCTTAAAATAATAATGTTTTGACATTCTCCTTGAGGAAATATCGATTGTAAATTTATGATGGGGTCTATAGACGAAAGATAGGATCGAAAAACTATGATATTTTGAATAAAGTAAAGAATTTATATTGCAGAATACAAAATGTTGTGAAAAATAAATAGGAGATATTTTCCAAATTATTTATTACATTAATTTTGTAAAGTGTATACTTGGCGTCATTAAAACGATAAGAGCGTTGATAATTTTAGAATCTTTTCAAGTGTTTGATCGACGCGCGTTGGGCTGTTCTCTGTACACAGAGTGGGACGAAATTGGCGCCGGTCTCGGAAGCGGAAGTGCGGGCCGCGTTCACGGCACGTCTCGGCATGCCGCTCACCGGTCAGATGCTGCATGGTACCCTACCGTTCTATCCGTCCCTGACAGTCATCGAGGGCGAACCAGCGTACATCCACAAACAGATACAGCAAAATCTACAGGAGCAGGCGGCACCGCCGTCCGCGACAGTAGGCGGTAGCAGGCAGCATCCGGCAGCGGCGGCGGCGGCGGCGGCAGCGGCGGCGGCGGCAGTGTATCACACCGCGACGCCAATCACGGATACACAAGTAGCACATGCGAGACTGCAAAAGGCTGGTCATCACCGGCCTTTAGGTAGTATGTTCCCTCTTTGTTTTCGTAGAAGCCCTTACCGTGCGCGTGCCCTGTTCCAATGGATAATGGTCTCCGCCGAGAAAAGTGAACTCTGGAAATGAGGCTGAACTTACCGAGATCAGTCGTCCAAAGTTTCCCGAGGGACCATTCCCGCACGAAACATAGCACGCGTCATTCAGTAACTCCTCGTTGATGGCATGTCGAGTCCAAATGTTTACACGATTGTTTTCTTTTCTTCGTATAGGTAGAACCCAATCCGCGCCCCTACCGTTAGGACATCCAATGCTGCAAGGTGGCATGATTGCACCGACTACTCACTACGAGGAGTATCTCGCGGAGAAGCAATTGCACGATCAACAACAAGCGCACAATTATCTGAAACAGCAGATCCGTCAAACTGTGCTGACGCGAGTGGGTTCGCGCGGTCAGGCCAATCAGCTGGATGAGGCACCAGAGTCCGAAGAATCCGAAGTAATAGATCTCACGGGCAAGAAAGATCATCCGGAGGAAAGCGAGATCTCGAAGCAGCAGAGGGATCGTGAACAGTTTCTGCAACAACAGAGGGATCTCATGATGAGACACACGTTGCAGACTAATGAGTCGACCGTCTATGCCGGAGGTCTAAGCAGGACCTCTCAATCAGCCAGACCGCTCTCGAGAGCGCTGTCGAGTCCTCTAGTACACTTAGGTAATACTTGTAATTCTTTTGTTATAATTGATTTGACACACTAAAAGTCTTGTGTTTAGTAAACTTTGACGCTTTTGATAAAGTATGGTTTTGCTTGATGCATTAAATAAACTTTTGCATTTGTCTCCAATACTGTATGTGTATTGAATCTGTATGGTATTCAAATGTTTCCTCCTAGTTGCTCACCTATAAGGAACGTAGAATAGAGAAATAAAAAAGATCGGGGTATTCTTCCGAATGGGGCACCCCTCCGATTGGGATGGGACCTTGCAGCAGGTGGCTTCAAGAGATCATGGTAAGGTCAACTGTCAAGGTCGCATATGTGGGTTTTGCATGGTTCAAAAGTTATAAACAAAAATATCACTGAAAATCGTAAAAATCGACAAAAGAAATCCAACCCTAATGATCTTGACCTTGACATATTTTATCAAGATTATGTCCCTGAGTAATATTTAATAGGTTTTTTAGTTGTTACTCATTGTTTACGAGAGAGCTATAAACAAAAAAATTTTATAAAAAAATGTAATTTGTGCAAACCCATGTAAAATCGTACAACGACAGACCTCGTTTCACCCTGTAAGCAGAGAGCGGTGTGGGCTGGACCTAGCTTCACGTGGAAAGTTGCAAACCCATGTGGAATCGTACGATGACAGATCTCATTTCGCCTTGTAAGCAGGGGGCGGTGTGGGGTGGATCTAGCTTAGAGGGGAAAGTTGCAAAACTATGTGGAACCGTACAACGGCAGACCTCGTTTCGCTCTGTCAGCAGGAGGCGGTGTGGAGTGGATCTAGCTTCGCGTGGAAAGTTGCAAACCCATGTGGAATTGTAGAAACATGAACCTCGTTTCGCACTGAAGTGTTTTTTTATTTCTTCATCTCTAGGAAATGGATTAGATTAGATTAGTTTTTTGGGAGTGTAAATAAATGGATAAATGACATATATATCGTGAAAATTCTTTTGTTCATAATTTTTTCATAAACAATTAGCAACAGCTAAAACCTTTTGAATCTTACTCAGAACAGTGACCTTGTCAACATATGTCAAGGTCAAGATTATTGGGGTTGAATTTCTTTTGTCGATTTTTACAATTTTCAGTGATATTTTTGTTTATAACTTTTGAACCATGCAAAACCCACATATGCAACTTTGACAATTGTTCTTAATATGATCTCTTGAAACCACCTCCAAAGTCCTATCCCAATTAGAAGAGGGGTGCCCATTCGGAAGAACAGCCAAGATCGGCGTAAATCTAATCTAATATTCAAAAAATTAGACTATTTTTAGCTTATAAAATAATTTTTTTTCGAAGGTCCTCAGGGTAGTGGTGGCGATATTTTTGCGCGAGGTTCTTCGCATCGACCCACCACGGGTTTAGCCTACGATCCACTGATGTTGAAACATTCATGTGTCTGTGGCGAAACGGTCAGGGGCCATCCTGAACACGGTGGCCGATTGCAAAGCGTGTGGGCCAGACTGTCGGAGACGGGTCTGTTGCAACGTTGCGACCGAGTGCGCTCGCGCAAGGCCACACTCGAAGAGATTCAAACATGCCACAGCGAGGCTCATGCACTTTTATTTGGTGAGTCTTGCTCTTTCCATGTCATATTTCAGCTTTACAAAGAAAATAATAACTTTAACTGATTGTAAGATGAAACGAGCAATTTTTAAAAATAGTTGTTAGTCTAGAAGTAGCACTACTTAAAAAATTGAGAAAGCTTCGAAAATTTTGTGGAATTTACAATTAAAATTTTGTTATTTTTCTTGATTTTAAACTAACTGTGCTACTTTTAGAAGCGATAGTTATTTTTGCTTTTTTATAATTGAATAAACATTAATACTAAGTGTCAATTAACATTACTATAATTAAATAATAAATTATTACCAATGAAACGAAGGGAAATAAATTATACTATGACAAATTTTAAAAATAATGATCTTGAATCTCAAATTGTAGAATAATTATGCCAATTATGCCCCTGGTCCCATGATGTGCGTAGGAACGAATCCGTTGAATCGACAGAAACTGGATATGTCTAAGCTGTCGCAGTTGCCTATCAAGAGTTTCGTCCGACTTCCCTGCGGCGGAGTTGGCGTTGATTCCGACACAACGTGGAACGAGTTTAATACCGCACCTGCCGCCCGAATGGCGGTGGGATGCGTTGTCGACCTTGCGTTCAAGGCAGCAATGGGCGATATTAAGAATGGCTTTGCCGTGGTGAGACCGCCCGGGCATCACGCGGAGACCAACCAAGCCATGGGCTTCTGCTTCTTTAATTCAGTGGCAATCGCAGCGAGGCTACTTCAGCAGAAACTCGACGTTAGAAAAATTCTAATCTTAGATTGGGTAAGAATCGTTATTGTCATCGTGCAGCATGATTTCTTTACGAGAGCACACAATACACGTTGCTATAATTTCAACACTCTCTACACTATGAAAATAAGCAATGCAATACAACCGATCGAAATTGTAGTCAAGATCAGGTTGCGATTCTAAATATTTTCGGACATGCTGTATGACAAAATATTATATCATGCATTTTATATTTTCAGGACGTTCATCATGGGAACGGTACTCAGCAGATGTTTTACGACGATCCGCGGGTGTTGTATTTGTCGATACACAGACACGACGACGGTAACTTCTTCCCCGGAACCGGCGGGCCTACTGAGTGCGGCGCTGGCGAAGGTCTCGGCTACAACGTGAACGTGGCATGGTCTGGTGGTCTGGATCCACCCATGGGCGATGCAGAATATCTCGCGGCATTTCGCACGATCGTCATGCCAATCGCCAAGGAATTCGATCCCGACATCGTAATCGTCTCGGCCGGCTTTGATGCGGCTGTAGGCCATCCTGCGCCATTGGGTGGTTATAAAGTCAGCCCAGCGTGCTTTGGCAGGATGACACAGCAGTTACTTAATCTGGCCGATGGCAAGGTCGTTCTTGCTCTGGAAGGAGGCTACGATTTAGCAGCGATCTGCGACTCGGCGCAAGAGTGCGTTCGGGCGCTACTCGGTGACGAGCCCAGTCCGCTCCGGGATGAGGAACTCATGAAGATTCCTTGCCAAAATGCCATCGATACGCTACAGAAGACCATCGCTATCCAGGTAAGTCAAATATATACATATCAGGAACAGAGCAATCTTTATTTTTTAATTCCTTTTAGTATGTACGTACTATATATATATATATATTAGGTGTACAAATAAGTTTCCGCCGTTTGACAAAAGTTGGCGCCACCAGTAAGTTATGGTTAATTGTCAGATGTAAAACACCATTATCGTAAGGTTGGACATCTGTCAACAGCATAACCTTAAAATATTAGTGAATTTTTATCAGTATAATACATTCTTTTGTGTGCGAAAGTGTCGAGTTTTGAGCCGAATAAGCGTCATTTGCGGGAACTTTTATTTACTTCTTCAATTTAAAGAAATCTGCAACTGAGGCGCATCGATCATATGGTGAGGCTGCCTTAAGTGAGAAAAATTGTCGTGAGTGGTTTCAAAAATTTAAGAACGGTGAATCTGACACGAAGACAAAAAACCTAGCGGAAGGCCGAAAGTGTACGAAGACGCGGAATTGGAAGCATTATTGGATCAAGATTCGTGCCAAACGCGAGAAGAACTTGCATTTACTTCGAATAAAACATAAGATTCCGTTCTTTCACAATAAATGCCCAATTTTTGATAAAAAACGGCGGAAACTTATTTGTACACCTAATATTAGTACGTATGTATGTACGTATCAGTTTATTGTTTCTGAAACGGATTACGATTCATCTCTCATACTTCTTTATTCACAATTTTCAACTTTTCTACTATAAACCGAGACACGAAATGAGAATCGGGTTCAAACTCGGGATTCGCCTATTACAAGTCGACTGCTCTCACACAAAGCCATGCGTTACCACACATTACCCTAACGACTTCAGTGTTCCACTTATTCTCTGTAATGCGATTTGATACAAATATATAGAATGAAAGTATTATCCCACGTCAATTATTTACAGCGCGAAAACAAATAAAAGACAAAATGATACAAGTGAAATATATATTTTATGTATTACTGAATGTATTATCATATTATTTCTTAGATGTCACATTGGCCTTGCGTAAAGCTCGCTGCCCATACAGTTGCAATGAGCGCTATAGAAGCGAGTCAAAAGGAACACGACGAAACGGAAACCGTGTCTGCAATGGCCTCTCTATCTATGCAACAGCCTACAAATCTCACGTTAGTATCGAGAATCATTTTTTTTTCATTTATTTCTAGATTATTAAATATTAATAACTTATAATTAAATATTACATATATACATATATAACATATAATTAAATTATATACATATTTATTTAAAATGACAGGACCACGCCAGAACATTCCCGAGAGGTTTCCGAGGAGCCGATGGAGCAGGATGAAGCCAAATGAAATGCATGAAGATCATTCTGCTAGATGTAGAAAACATTAATTAATTGCACGATACTGTGTAAATGCTCTTTGGGATCTCTATAAGTGCATTTCTCAGTGCAGATCGCGGGACTCGCCGTCATCGCGCACGGCTGCTGTGACAGGCGCATAGTCAGCCGCGAACGTTCCACTTGCGGGAACACGGTCGACGACGCGTGCAAATTCATGCACAGTCCCGAGTTCAAGATTTTCAAATATCTTTTTCCAAATAAAACGATAGATAAACAACGGCCAAGTAATAAGGAAGAAGTGATCTATAATGTTACAGGAGGTTAAGAATTTGCGATGGTATGTCGCCGACCTCTCTTTCTTTATTTTTTTTTTGTGCTAAACGCGAAAGCGCAAAGTTGTTTGTGAGTTTTGCAAATGTTTCTATTGCACTTGGCGCGTTTGATGCGCGAGATTGTTGTATAGTTAGCTATGGATGACAAATTGTATTTGTCCATTCTATAGATTTCTTTTTTTATTGTGGAACACACGATTTGTAATCTTTTTAACGAATCGCTGTTAACATTGTTGAGATGAACTCGAGCGCGCTAAATAGCTTTCACCCACCAATTGGATATCGTTTGACAAATTGTCGATCCCAGTGTCTTATCGACGAACAACGAATGGTTTCGAGACTTGATATAAAAACTGGAATAGAGGCATTTTGTAATATTATTAACAAACTCTTGTCTGGATGGTTCCATTTGATTGTTATGGAAAAAGATCAAGCGCATTGTCGTTCGATGATTCGGTGGGAGAAAATAAATTGTGAACGCGTTCTTCGAAAATGACGGACATCCGCGAATACTTTGTTGACGTTATCAATATATGGTGTCGAACTTTCTCACAGTTGTATAAAACAAGTCTGATGCATCGTGTTGCCTTGGATAATTCGCAGGAAGAATTAATCATTCGTGATAATCCATGTATATATTTTTGAATGCTAATTGCGACCTCGGGCGTCTACTTTCAACGAGCCGTATTTTATCGAAACATTCAGGGAGACAAGTACAGGGAATTTGAGAAAGAGCTGTGTTAACACAACAAATATATATCTCGAATCCTAGAGATTCTTTTTGTATTGCGCCTATTGTTACGAAAAACACGGACGCACTATGGATAATACATCAACCATAGGATGTATGATTTTTCAGTACGAACGATTCATGGCTACGAAAACATCGGCATAAGCGTCTTTGTTTACGTACGAAATTACTTTTCTAAAATTAGAAATGTGCATTTCCCACAAACCATCAAATAAGAAAATTAAGTGAAGATGATAAAATAGCGAGCTTATATGTATATATATATATATATAAATATATATAATAGCAAGAGCAGTTTAAATCGTTGTGAACGCTCGCTGTTTCTCATTTCTCTTTCATAATGGATAAAACGAAAGAAAGAAAGAGAGAGAGAGAAGAGAGATATATACACAGTTTCGATAATATAGAAATATATATATTATACAATTTAAAAAATTAAATATTTTATATACAGAAATTCTCTTCGTGGCGATCCGAAGAGGTTTCTCATTGAAAATAACAATTTGATAAAATGTGTAAAAAATTAGAAGAAAAAAAGGAACCGACACACATTGGTAGGACAATTTCACGTCGATCGATTCTTTCTGAATAAATAATGCGCGAGTAATGAGTTATGAGATGCACAGATCTTTCCCTAGAGGAGGTATTAGACTATTTAATCAGTGCGTATAAAAAGAGATATGTTCTCCGGATTTCCAGAGATTTCCGCGTGTACGTTAGGCCTCGCTAGAAGAGTTCGTGCAATAAGAACGATTGGATAAGCATGTATTTATAAAAGACAGTAGCGTTTAGATGTATTTTCTCCGCCTTCAACATGCGCGATCTACACTTGGTGAAGACGCGCTTGTCGCGCATCGTGCTGGTCACTAGCGCTTTTATCGTTTCGTCGTCCGATTCGCTTTCCTTGGTCTTCGGGCATTCATAGTACGAGACGGCGAGAGCTCCGCAGTGCGTGAACATTTATCTCGAATCGGGGCGACTTACGCGACTTAGGCGACAAAATTCGTGATAACGTTAAACGAAAAAGAATAAATGGAAAAAAAAGAAAAAAAGTCGATGTCTAGATTCTAAGGCGATATTATGTCGTGTGCGCGAGTAATATGCGAACGTATATGTGCGATACCACGTGCACGCGGTGAAAACGTGATAGGACATACCTGCCATACCGAAATGCTGAGAGATACCATGACACGTCGATGCAGGTTGCATTACCGGAGCGCGATAATCTTTAATCCTTCCGCAGTTGAGAAAACCAAATAACTCCAGATCGGAATTGACAGATTTTATTCGGATCGTAATTTTATTGCAACCCGATTACATCTACAACAGGCTCGATTCGAGTTTGCGTTACAACTCGAATAATTTGATTTGACCGAACCTTGATTATTTGTTCGTGAAATTGACAAAATTAATGAAATGCGGTATTTGTTAAACGTGCATTGATTAAGAGATATTTAAAATGAATTGGAAACATAGGGGTATTGACACTACAGTTGGGCGTTTTTTTTTTTTTTTTTTTTTTTTTGAAATTTCTAACGATACGTGGCTCGAAGCTCTTACATGTATTCGCTGCATAGAATTTCTCGTCTATCTGTTATGTGAATCACTGCCAACGACAATTATACGGCATGGCCGCATGTTTCCACGAGCACGTGCGATCGCATCGATACACCGTTAATATATGTTGTTAATGTTTTCAAGTGCGAGAGCGATGCGCAGAACGGGTCGGGAGTATCGTTTTGACGAGATTTCAACAACATGGTTTCTTGCTGCGAACAAAGGCTGGTGTGATTTTTGTGATATTTTGTAAAAAGAAGAAGCGCTAAGCTATATATGGTTAATTAAGCGTATACGTCGCGGGGAGGTGTGTGTAAGAGAGGTGGAAAGGAGGTAAATATAATTCACAGATACAAGCATTTATTTTTGTGTCATGCATTTTACGGAGAAAGGAAAAGGATTTTAAAAAAAGGAACAAAGATGAATATAAGAGGAGAGTCTATCGATAAACGTATTACACAAAGATACATATATATCGTTTGTCATGCAAGAAATGAAATATATATCTATAACGCTCTATATATACATATATATATACATATATATATGTATATATACATATACACACACACACATACACACATATATACATACATACATACATATATATGTATATATATTAAAATATGCCGATGTATGTACATTGTATATCCGTGTACCGCAAGAATTCTCAAGTGTCTGTTAAATGTTTGTCCCGATAAAAAAAAAAAGAAATCATTGAGGAAACGTAAAGATCGACTCGATGTATATTAGGTATAAAGATACGAGTCCAGCCTATGTGTGTATACAGTAAGTTAATTAATGAAAGAGAAAGGAGAAGAGAGAAACGAGAACGTTACGACGATTCGTGGGCACACCAGTCTGTCAATGAGTTGAAAAAGCAGTCGACTCTATTGTAACATTATCGAAAGATAACTTTAGACATGCGTGTGTATATCTGTTTATAATTTAAGAGCGAGTCTGACGGCACCGTTACCCCGTGGTTGTCGCGTCGATCAAAGTGAAGGGTACGTGGCTCGCTCTCGACCCAGAGGGTGAGTCCTTTATGAAATTTACAGAAAGATATCGCGTATTCTCATCGCGGGCCTACAAACGTCACATTTTGGTTGATCATCGCATCCATTCGCGATATTCCTGCCTGCCTTCACCCCCTCCCTACGTATGCTTCATTTTCTCGTCGTAGATTATCGTACGATCGTACCCAGGCAATCGAAACGTCCGAAAGACCGAGATCTGTATTTGTATCCCGCTAAAGGTACCTAAAAGGATTCTGAATTGTGTGTGTCACGCAAGTTTTACATAAAGATTACAATTCTACTTGATGATCAACGGCGCCACATTTAGCGCCAAATGTAGGATATCGATACAGGATATAAAATGTTCCATTGTTTGAATTAATGATCTTGTATTCATATCTCATGTTTAATACTAAACGTGGCTAACTTATAATTCGATAACATTGAGATAACAAGTGAAGTCTTCTGTAGGGCAAAATACAAATTTAAATTGTCACTTTTAACCTTACATGCGTGGTACGAACGCAGATTTTAATCTTTGAAAGTTTCTTCCGAGCGTCGCTTGGATAGAATTTGAACGATTGGCGTTTCGCGCGAGTTTCGTTTGGAGCGAAAAGAAGAGAGCGAGAAACTTACGACATTCCGGTATCACCAACCATGGCAAGTTGATACAAACTAGATGTAAATGACTATTAAGTTCTTATCCAAACGCCGAGTATAAATGTGGATTTTAACAGAGCTCTGCTGTTACGTTGTACACATACACATACACACACACCCACGCGCGCGCGCGCGCGCACGAATATACTGTCTATATTGCATAAGCTTAACGTAATAGTCATAAATTTTTTATGTATATAAATGTACCTCGTAAACTAATTTTAAATAAAAAGTATAGTCATTGTGTTAAACGTTATAGCTCTTGGATGAGTATCCTGGATGATTATGCTTTAATTAAAAATGCAACACAAAAATAGTTGGCAGATTACATGGAGTGACTTTGTAAAATATGACAATAACCGCGGGATATCATTGAACCGTAATCTTATTCGCATACAATAGTAAAGCGTTTGAGATTCAACGTCCTTAAGAGCATCAGTACTAATTTATGCTCATTAGCAGCAATTATGCTCTCTTAGAAAGCGTAACATTTTTTATAAACATACAAGACAAGGGGAAACAACGATCAACAAGACCTGCTTGCGAAAACTCTGCGTGTCAAACAAAACAGCTATTATTGTGACGGTGTCAAAACCGGTATTGTGAACTGTGGCACCGTGGTTGCACAAGTTCTCGAATCTCGCGCTCTCTCGGGCCTCGAGGCCAATCATCAGTAAGTCGTCATTTCGTGCATTGCAAATTTCTACTTTCGGTCGCTCTTAGCGGCAATCACCTTTTGTTCGCGCAACGCTATCTTGTAAGTAATGTATATATCCATTTTAAATCTTAACATTAGATTAAATATATACTATGCGTGTTATCTAACTGAACGATTTAGTAATTCCGTATTTCACGCCTTCATTATCCGCTCCTGCGTTATCAAGCTCGCGAACACGCAGTAATTGTCGAATGTTGTATAGAGAGGTAATTAAGGAAAGTTGGAACGATAATGTTATACGATGTACGTATCTGTATATTTCAGACTTAGTAGACACAATTGATGGTTCTTATAGATACCTGAATTTCATACAGCACAGTGACAAAGTGATCTGTTTATATCACACCATATGCGCATAATTGAAAACTTACAGTGGATTGAATTATAGTCGCGTAGCACGAATCGCAATCGCAATTAAAATAAAAGCGCATCAATTAAAATGTCGTTTACGTATTTTAAGAAATATATTTATTAAATATTTCCACTTGTAGGAGGCGTTCAAATTTCCATAAAGTTCTGATCTAGTGGAGCGGTTTCAATATATACAGCGATATGGAAACATATTCTTCAGGAGAATGTCACTACACTCAATGAATCAATGTACATTCCGTTGTTCATAGTCTACGTAATTCAGTTGGGCAGTCGAGCAAAAGGAAATTTTCGTTATTAGAGAGTTTTTGCAATACCGTCTTTTAGATACGGTGAACGCTAAAATCACGTTATTGGGTCGACCCAATAACGTGATTTTAGCGTTCACCGTATCTAAAAGACGGTATTGCAAAAACTCTATTGTTTCAGATAATCCAGAGATAAAAGAAATTACGTGCAACTTATGACAATACAACAGGTATAAAATCTATAATTTCGATTGAGAAATATAATTTTCTGACAAGCCAGCGATATTTGAAAGATACGATAATTGTACATTCCATTAATTAAAGAGAAAAAATTTTCCTTTTACTTTTAATACAATAATGAAGAAATCACAAGTACACCATGATGTTTAATTCAACTTATAAGTATTGAATTCTAGGCGGACGATGATTGAGAGATACATTTCGTCGTGGTATAGTGTAGATCAAGAAACAATAGCTTAGCAAAACTTCCATCGATTTCCGCATTCGTTACACAACACGAATGTGGTCATCGGTTCATCGGCTGAGCGCGTTTGCACCTGGTTATACGTGCAGTTGCGTTTCTTACATTTGCCGCATTTGAGCAAATCGGTCTTGGTTCCCTGCACGGTGGCAAGTTGTGCGTCATTGATGGCCTCTTTCTTGAATTGCTCGCGTAGTTGCTTGATCTCGTCACTTGCCATCTCCTCTGCCGTCATCACCGCTAGCCTGGCGGGCGTGATCGCACCTACCAAGAAGTTCGTCCGTAGATTGGGATTCTTCACATCGCGCAGATTAGCAACTCTGCTGCGTACCTGTATTCAAACACGTAAAATTGTAAACACATTAATAGATACGTTGTATAGATACCATTAACATTATTACATGAAGAGAAAGGCTCCACATACGATATAATGAAACAATATGTATATATTTAATTACCCTATTTTTGTATCTGTTATCAGTATTTTTAAATTCCGCATAGATTGCTTCCTCCAATTCTTCTGCTAACTCTTCTGGACTGGCACATCCATCTATGACTTTTCCATCAACACGTAAAGCTGCTGCTAACAATTCTCTGCATTTTAATCTGACTGCATCTGTCGTGGTAGGAGCAGGAAAAGACGCCTGTTTCCTCTGAATATCTTTGATAGGTTTCTCTTCCTTCACTTTTGCGTCAGTGACATCCGTCGTATCTTTTTCCTTCTTCTGGTCGCTCTCTTCCTTTACTTTATCTGGTTTCTCGTCCTTCTTCTTTGAACTACTCGACGATGTGGAGTCTTTTTCCTTATTTGACCCTAATACCAAACAAATTATATGTACAGACTTATTAATGTGATCTACATATGAAAATCAATTATATTTCAGTATCAATTATATACATACCAGATAAGAACTTTTTCCAGTTCTTAATAAGAGTTTTCGATAAAGAAATAACTTCCTCGTCCCTGCTTGATTTTCTCAAGGCATTTACAGTCATTCCAATTCGTGTCTTAGTCAAAAGCTCCAAGTCAACAGGCAATTTCTGAAGTATTTTAAGCAATTCCAAAGCTTGTTCCTGACCCTGATTAACAAAGATGTTATGTCACAACCATTGTGTACAGTATATTTGTTTTAGTATAATTGCCAATGTCAATTGACACCAACATTCCTAGATATTTACATTTTTTCATTTTTCAGAAACAATTATAGTAAAGCAGAAACACTTACTAGAGGAACTATAATCATAACAGAACTTTCTAACAATGAATCAATTTAATTATAACAAAAATATCTTCGCGAAAAATCGTCTTGTAACAAAGATCGCGACAAAAGGTAAATACTGAAAGATGTAAGAAAAACTACGTGATGTAAGAATCAAATTAGAGACTTTTAAGTACTCGATTTCTCCGATATAGAAGACACATGGAGTGAATCGGACGCCACGCGATGAGTCTTCCACGGGTAAACAAACGTTGCCTCCGTGATATCGTTGCGACCTTGTTTACGCGATTTTCCATATTCGTGCGCATCGATAACGCGGCAGGTGCTCGACGTTGTTGAAAGGGGTAGCAGCGCGCTTTCCTCGCGTCGGAAGATCCGTCTTAATGCGCGCACCCCAGTATACTGCAATCTTCATTTTACTCACTTATTACTCACCGTCCCGTCACCGCTCGACATCTTGTTGAGCTTCTTTTGGATACGTAGCACATCTTCCTCGGCGCTCATCGTCGGTGTCCACGACTCGCTGTCGGTTATAAACAAGCACGAGAATGCAGACAACAACACTTGTCGACGCTCACGATCGTGTCTCGCAATTGTTAGCTCGCGACGCGAGGCGGCGAACTCGAAGACTAATAACAGAGAGAAACTTGAGAGGCCGTGTTCCGATATACACTAGTCTAGTTTCCACCGAAGCCTTCAATCTGTGGTCTGTTCTTTTCAGCTGCACTTTTGAACTAGTGCAATAAGTTAGAATGAAAGAAAATATATTTGTCTCATTCTAACTTATTGCACTAGTTCAGAAGTGCAGCTGAAAAGAACAGACCACTGGTTCTACTTCGGTGCAGACCATTAGGGCTTGTGTCCACAATGCTAGAAATCGGTCCGAGATCTCGGATGGAGAGAGAATTGACCAATCGCATTGATCAATTGGCCGAATTGTTCAAATGCGATTGGTCAATTCTCTCTCCGTCCGAGAACTCGGTCTGATTTCTAGCATCGTGGACACAGGCCTTTAG
>NJRP01000100.1:106678-128347 GCA_003063835.1 Aphaenogaster floridana | reverse complement strand
GAGATTGAGATTGGATTGGAATTTAACCAATCCGGAGAAAGAAAACCAATCTCATGTTTAGTAAGCTTTGCTTTGATTGGTCAAATTTCAATCCATTCTCAATCTCAATCTCTAGTCTGATTACGGCTTTAGTGCGCACTCAGTGCGCACCAGTTCTCCCAGTGAAAAACGCTATAAGGGAAACGCGCGGGCGTTGCGAACTGCCCTTAAGATTCACTGGTAATACGACAGTCGTATTACGCTGGTGACTGGCGACCATTTTTGTGAGATCGCCGTTCGTCTCACGGATATTTCGTGCGGCGAGTAAACGTCGTACCGACGTATGTAACACGTAGCAATTTCGCGATCGAGGGCCGAGCAGAAAGGAGAAAACGAAAAATTCCGTATTCGTCGATTGTAAACGTCTGACGGACGTAGACAGGCGGTCTCGCCGACATGTCGCTGACGGTCCGCTCCCACGAGACCGCATCGTGCGTGGAGCATCGTTTGACGGCGGAGTGATAATTTCCTCGGGGAGGTAAAAGTGATCCTGTATTCCCGGGGAAATATCCGCCGGAAATACGGGCGCGTCGCGTTTTCCGGTGGAGTCCCGCGATAGAGTCTCGGGATCCATCCGCGGCGACGGCGGCATACACGGGTGTCCCTTTTACTATGCGGGGACTCGGCCGAGTCCCTCTCTCTCCTTCCCTCCCCGTCGGACGTGCCCCGTGATATATTAATTGATAATTGACGAAGGAAGAGGCTGTCGTCTCGCCCCCCTGGACCCCCGATCAGCACGACGCCCGCGACAATGGCTGCGACCTTCGATCAGTATGACAAGTCGAGGTGCGTGCGGGAGAATTCCCATGTTTTGATTCATCGTGCGGGTACCACCGAGTGTCATGCCTGCATTAAGTGTCATTCATTGGCGTAATGACATTTGAAATTGCGGCCGTGTAATCCGCGTCACGTCACGTAGCGTGTCGTGTCGTGTCGTGCTCCGTTTAACGGCTCTCGCACAAAAACGGTGCAATTATCGCCCTGATGTGCTAGATCTCTGAGCACTGGATAAATCGTCTTTTAGTCCGTGCGATACGAGTCGATAGCTCGCTTCGAAGTGATCTATTCCATCGTGGACGACGCGGAGCATCAATTTTCTAATTTTCCATTTTTCGGGTGTTCCTTAGGTGTTTGTCAAGTGATCTAGGTCAATAATGTCCAAGATTTGTATTTCTGGGCATTGACTTGACGTTTATCAGTGTTCACGCTTATTGCCTTCCTTTTTCTTAATGGAGATGGAAGGCAATAGGCGTAAACGCCGACACACTTAAAGTCAATGACCAAAATTACGAATTTTGGACAGCACTGTTGTAGATATTTGTGTTTCGAGTATTATAACGTCGATCTTGCATCAGTTTAAAATTGATTTAAATGTTCTTGATACCTTCTCTATTTCTGTTATCCTAGGAAGAAAGCTTGTTTACTTAGTATTTTAACATTGATCTCGCATCAGTTAAAATTAGGTCTGTTCGTTTTAGCTAAACTTCTTACACAGTTCATCTTTTCTCTTTTTCTCTCCAACGTGAAAAGAAAAAGAGAAAAGATGCATCAGTTAAAGTTGATTTAAATGTTCTTGATACCTTCTCTCTTTTTTCTGTTATCCTAGGAAGAAATAGAGGAAGCTTGTTTATTTAGTATTTTAACATCAATCTTCTATCAGTTAAAATTGATTTAAATGTTCTTCATGCGTTCTCTCTTTTTCTGTCATCCTAGGAAGAAATAGAGAAAGCTTGTTTAATTAGTTGCTTTAAACTTTAATACTTAGGAACAGTGTTATGACAGTTTAGTTTGTTTTGTGTCTTTCTGTTTGCGAGAGGAATTTATCATTTTTTTGACACCTTTCAGTGAAATGTATGTAATTTTCTATGAAAGATTGTCTATATCGTAATTAATTGTAATTGTTTGATTCTTTTTTAGCTGGTACTTCGGTGCTATGTCACGGCAGGATGCGTCCGATTTATTGATGGGTGAAAAAGAAGGTGGCGTATTTTTAGTGCGAGATAGCACCTCCATACACGGCGACTTTGTCCTGTGCGTAAGAGAGGACAGTAAAGTTAGCCATTATATCATCAATAAAATCCAACAAGGAGATCAAATTCGTTATCGGATTGGGGATCAGATGTTTCCGGATATTCCAAGTCTTCTCGCCTTTTATAAGCTTCACTACTTAGATACTACGCCGCTAATTAGGCCGGCACCAAAGAAAACGCAGAGGGTAATTGCAAAATATGATTTTGAAGGCAATGATTCTGAAGACTTACCCTTCAGGAAAGGTATATATTGACTTCCTTAATTCCAGTTAATTTGTTTCAATTCTTTTTTTATAATTGTATTAATGATGTACTTGTAATATAGGTGATATACTCACTGTAATATCGAAAGATGAAGAACAGTGGTGGACGGCTAGAAATAGTGTCGGCCAAACCGGTTCGATACCGGTACCATACGTTCAGAAGTACGACGACGATAGTCATATGATAATAGAAAATAACTCGCGGCCTGAGAGCGGCGGCAGTTCCGGCTCTAACTCGAATTCAGGGCCTACGTCGCAGGTATCTCATACAGAAACGACGGGACAAGCGACTGTAACGCGAAGATCGAACATTCAGAGAACACTGCCGGCCTTTGCCAAAGTGAAACAGGCGAGGGTGCCGAACGCGTACGATAAAACTGCACTAAAATTAGAAGTAGGTGATATGATAAAAGTGACAAAGACTAATATCAATGGCCAGTGGGAAGGTGAATTGCACGGCAAGGTCGGACACTTCCCATTTACGCATGTAGAATTTGTAGATAATGAGACTGGTGAAGACAATCAGGAGATTTAACAGAGATTCTCCGAGTGTGATGTGCACCACATGTGTGACAAAGGGAAGAAAGACACCTATATTATCAAAATTTAGAGTTACTAATAACATCTATTATATGTGCCATTTCAAAGATGGATTTACGCCCACGTCTGAACAACTGTACGTTCGATTGCTGCATATAACATACTTTAAGAATGAACTCTAGATTTTTGTGCAATATGTTGAAACGTAAGAAATGTTTTGAGATTTGTGTTAGTATCTCTGCAGTATGTTAATAATTTAGTCACACGTCAATCATCTTATATTATACATTGCTAATTGCCCAAAGCACAAGCATAATTTTATAAAGTTATTAGATATGTAATACAGTATATATTAATCATATATATTAATATGATTTTATTTTATTAAAAATTAAAACCATGTTTCAGTGAAATAGTGAACAAAACGATTTTTGTAAAAAAGAATACAATATAAGATATATATATACTCTAATGGTTTTAATTTTCAGTTATCTATATATGTAGCTACCGTGTTACATATATAATACTCTTTATATTTTTCTTATATAGATATTAATATAGCGCACTAGTTTAACATTCACGCGTATATATAAGTTTTTATTGTTTATTTAGGTTTAGGAATTTATTAGTGCTCGAGATGAATGGTTCAGCACACGGTTCTTTATCTATACTCAACGACCTCTCATCATGGATTTGTTGATTTTATAGAAGATTATATTATTGATAAACATAATTTATCACTTTTATTTATGAATATTACAATGGAAAAAGCATGTGTGTGCTTCTTAAAATGTTTTATTAGCAAATACTACAGTTATATTCCTAAAGTTGTGGAATAGTATATTCTGCACTGAATATACGATAATATCTTCTAGTCATAAGTGACTATGATAAAAGCATACTGTACATATACTTGCTTGACATTATTTCATTTTACTATTATTAACACTTCTCTCTCTGAAAGACTATTCAAGATATTGAAAGAAGCATATTTCGAAAGAAGTACAGTTGTTCTGAAGACTAGAAAACCTCGATGTCATGGTACATAGAATATCTGTTAGCCATAGGTTGTGCCACAATTGGAGCAACATATTGTGCTAGAAAGTTGTATTTATATATGTGATGGAAAGGTTAATTGTATCACAAAAAGTTGATCATAGTTATGCAGGATACTTTATGATTATTGGAAATTATTTTAATAGTAGATTCTTAAATGAATATTGCGTTTTCAATGAAATTTTCATTGAGAAATCGATTCTAAAATTGTCAAAGTATCGACTATTGAAGTTAAAATAATGATGAAACTACGTATATTGGGATTATACAATAAATTCTCATATATTATATGGTACATGCTATTTAAAAAAGAAAAGCAAACTTGTATACTATTGATTATATTCATTGTTTTATTATATTTTCGCAATATAATTTTAGATCATGATGCTTAATGTATTCCATCACTTGGTTTTTTAATTTACTATATGCATTTGACATTTCCATCATCATCATCGTTATCATTACCACCATCGTCATCATTGTAGTCACAAGTTGCATAAGTTCTCCATAATCTTCCTAAAATTGTGCGCAGTATTAAGATAAACAAAACTGGAAGTATTCCATATCAATAAATACGTTTAGGCAAGATTCTCTTCCGTTTAATATTTAAACATATGATAAAATATAAAATGGTCCAATTTATATATATTTTTTGTCAGTTTTGATATGTGAAGTAAGGCAAGCTGGATAATAGATAAACAGGCAGTTTTTTGGCAGCATTACGAAGATCGCGCCGTGTGTTTGTTTAAGACGAGACAAGGTCTGGAATGTGCCATTATGTATATTTTATCTTTAATTACCAATATTCCAATGACACATGGTGCTTAAATGGATTTCAGCATAAGACATTATATAGTGATATCAACATACAAATGTTTAAATATAAAATAATTTACGCAGTATATTTTCACATAATAGTTGTTTGATTGTTATGTATGTTAATTTGAAGAATTTCTATTATGAATTTTATCTGTCGAAACAAAATCACGGTTATAACATAAATTACTTGGATCACATTTTCACATGCATGACCCATCAAAGTAAATTCATTTGTACGTACAACATATACATGAGATAAATTTAAATATGGCAAGGATATAATAATGTATATTTTTCTAAGCGTATGCACATATTTTTTTGGTTTTTCTGATAATGAACCGATTTCATAAATAAAATATGATAATAAATAAGATTAATAATCATTTAGATAAATATATATTTGTGTTGTAATTTATAATAGATTGTAATAATGTAACGTTCAATTATAGCACTCAATAATAAATGATTACGTATGTAAATACGCTGTCCATTAATTTCTATAATTACAGTGTTGTTAGAGATGTTTTTTACACGATCGCATTTTTAGAATTCAATTGAAAAATAAATCGAACTCGAAAAATATAGCCTTTATTGAAATTATTTTGTAAAAGGCAAGACTTATAATATGTTTTACAATACCTGCATTTATTTCAAACTATACAATGTTAAAAGCACAGTATATAACAAGATTTAATGTAACTTTAAAAAAAGCAAGCATGCTATCGTGCTAATTGCGTAATTAATGCTGCACACATTTCGAAAAATTCCATTGTGTGATGGCCTGTTGCTTGTGGAGGCGGCAATGTTGGATCTAAAAGAATATATATTTTTTTATATGTAAGTTATGTTTATGTATTTAATCAGAGTTAGATCTATATTAAGAAATTCAATTTACCTCGTCCAATATCCTCTTCTTCGCTGGATAAAGATTTGAAGTCTAATAAATAACTCTTATGGTCAACTTGATATAATTGTAATGACATCTTGCTATATCTATCGGTCAATTTGTTTTTATGTCTTACTCTAACGCTGTATGTGTTTACGATCTTCCATTCCTGAAAAAAGACAATTCGCTTGAGGTCACGTTTATCCCGTAAGTTTTCGCGTAGGGGTCAATTTGACCTACATTTTAATTTTTTTACATTTATTTTTTATGTATAAACAAAATTTATTTGTATTTATAAATAATTATAAACTGAGACATGTTTTAAATATAAAATAATAATTTTCATTGGAAACTAAAAGAAATCTATATTTTTACAAATATATTTCTTTATATAATATTTTGGTTAGTAAATTCATAGCTTTCGTCTGGGTCAGTTTGATCCCTACATGCGTGCTTACGGGTTAAGCAACTAATTATTGTTATATATATATATAGAATGCAACTCCATGTGAATAATCTTACAAAATTAAGCGCCTTCATAGCACGATAAACTTCGTTCATAATGTCGTTGGGCTTGGATTGTGATCTAATTCCTAAATGCCATTTCGCTCTTTTCACGGGCGTACCGCGATTGCCTTGCGTCTGTGTAGGTGCACTGCCTTGCGAACCTTGACGTTCACGGTATGCTGTAACATTATCATTACGTGCACAGTCATGTATAAAATGTGGCTAAAATATTTTTTATAATAACTTATACAGATTTATTTCTATGTAGAAGAAGGCGGAAGGGAAAGATTCGTTAAGAATAAGTCGTATTTGTTTCATTCATATTTTTTTACATACGTGCAATTCTTTCTGGATGAGGCCTCAATGGACTGCTGTTCGTCTCGTTTGGACTAAATGCTACCGGCGGAGGGCTAGATGCCACATAAAAGTCTTTTAATTCTGCCTTAGCAGCTTCATCCGCGATTCTCTTATTGTCTATGATTAAGTGATAAGCGATCGCCAATTGATCATGTGGATCGCCGCCCAACAGCGCGGAATGCACTTCCGGCTCTTTCACATTAAACTTTTCGCATACTTCATTCACAGCATCTATATCAATAACTGAAGAATCTTGTTCAACAGGTGATGGAAACAAGTACGATGGTAGATCCTTTTGGAACCATTCGTGTTTTCTGGAATTAAAAAATATGTATTAGGTTATAGAGAATAATAGCAAAATTAATTGTGTATGTTGTGTGTGCATGTACGTATATTCTAAGAAAAATCATTCAATATATACTTTATATCTTCGATAGTCGCTCTCTTCATTGGATCCACTTGCAACATATGGCATAAGAGGCTAACAACACTCTTGTTCAAATATTCCGGGATAGGAAAGACACCGGCTAAAATTAAAGAGGATTCTAATTAGTTGCTGCTTAAAATGCCTTTGAAAAAATATCTAGCGCATCGGCTAGCATTTCTCTTTGAGAAAGACAGCTTACATTTAATTTTGCGGAAAAGAGTAGGAACATGCTCGTCGTCGAATGGCAAGGTACCACAGAGTAGCGCGTACAATATAACACCACACGACCAAATATCGACTTCGGGGCCGGCGTATAATTTACCGGATATCACTTCTGGCGCAGCGTAATTCGGAGAGCCGCACGAAGTACGCAGGAACTCACCGTCCATCATCATGTTCGATAGACCTACATTTTCGTAGAAGAACATTTTATCACTTATAAGTAATGAGAGTATCGGTAAGCCAATTATATTCAAGTACCGAAGTCCGCAATTTTCACATGGAGATTGTGATCTAACAGAAGATTTTCTGGTTTTAAATCACGATGCACTATCATATGTCGATGACAATAATCAACGCCTGATATGATCTGTTGGAAAAATCGTCGCGCTTCGTATTCCTTGAGTTTGCCGTGTTTAACGATATAATCGAACAGCTCTCCTCCCGAGACGTATTCCATTATCATGAATATATCTGTAGGAGTACTTATGACCTGATATCTGTTTACATGAAACATATATTAAGATTTGGATTATATGCTATTTACTTAAGAGGAGGCATACGTCAAATATGTAAAATAAGTATATATGTACATTAATGTCTTGTTTGAATCAAGTTTCTCTTTTTCTCTCTTCAAAATTAAATTCTTCAAAATTTATTTTATCACTTCCAAAATAGTTAATAATTTAAACATGTAATATATATTGTACAAGCAATATAAAATATAATAATATAAAATTAATAGCCTACGATTAATTAATACTTACAGCTTAATGATATGAGGATGCCTGAAGAGCTTGAGATTTTGTATTTCTCTGCGAATTTTGCCCACGACATCTAGACTCTTGATTTTTTGACGATTCAGAATCTTTACAGCAACTTTGTGTTTCGTTAAAACATGTTCTCCAACTATGAATAATATCACATGAGAAGCATATAGTTTTAAATAGAGTTATATATAATATAAGACTTTGTATTATATATATATATATATATACACACATACTTTTTACTTTGCCAAATGTACCCACACCTAAAGTCTGGCCTAATGTATAGTGTCCTATCTTAACAATGGGCTGTGGTTGATTACTCGGGAGTTTTTCAGACATCTTGGTTTAGTTTCTATATAATTCAACAATAAAATTTATTAATAGTCTCAATTTTACATTATATCTTTAAAGTAACATTATGGCCGGTATTCATAGTCGGTTCTTATGTTAAGACAGTCTTAAGTAACGTCTTAAGACGCTAATACGGTTCTGTGATTGGTTTACGACATCTTAAGATTGTACTTAAGACGATCTTAAATATAAGAACCGACTATGAATACCGCCCTAAGTCAACTGCCGAATCATTAAATTAAAAGGAATCCATGAATCAATCCATTAAGCATTCCATTAAACATTCCAAACACACTTGATTCAGGATTTTAGAAGAACTACACTACGCCCTTTTGTTTCATATATTTTATGTTTGTGACAACGTTACTACATAATTGATGAAAATATTAAATATGATAATGAATTATGGGCGATTATAGTTTTATTATTCTGAGTCAGAGACTTCTGCTTTTCAAATAGGAATAAAATTTCAGATAGACAAATCTGTCGAAAACAAAAGTGTCTACTATAAATTGTGTTGACAAAATGCCAGTAAAATCTGCTAACAGAATATGATAGCAGATTGGCTGCAGAACCGAGCAGAATCTGCCATTTCGTAACTATTTAAGTTATATATTCCATTCAAATAATTACGAAATGACAAATCTTGTTCGGTTTCTACTGACAATCTGCTGCCAAATTATGTCGGCAGGCTCTGACTAAACACGAGCTCAATGCAAATACAGTTAATGCAGAATAGAAGCAAAAACAGAATCTGCTGCGATATTCTACTCATCTGCTAGCATACTACTAATAATTTGCTTACTAGAACATTGCGTCAAATTCTCAAGAAATAGCTCCGACATATGATATATGTATAGATTACACAGATGTCTTTATCCAGCATAAATTTTATATCTAATTGGAAATTATATCGCAAGTAATACAACAGTTTTTTCCATTGCTGGTCTGCACAGACTGAAGGATCAAAGAGGAAGAATGGAAACCGTTAATTATCATATTATCTTCATTTCAGCTAGATGACTTTGTAGGAGTACATGTGGGCCAATCAAGAAAATCGCTTGTCAACAACGTGCACCTTATTCTCATCCAGAGTTTACATAATAAAATAACTTCCTTACACGATGCTGCAACGAAATAATAACGAAGGATCGTAGATATTCTGTGATTTTACAGAAACACGTAGTCAAAATGGCACGGAGCAGTCCCAATCACCTGACACTATTTACATGCCTCTACATGGACCTCTTATCACGCGAGGTGTACCTGCCGATTTTTATCGGATCAACTGTATCACACCGCTCGAGTGGGTAACGATAGAACAGGATGCACTATTTTTTTACATCGCGTAGCTACATAAAAATGTTCGTCGAGAATTAATCGCAGACGCGTCCGGACCATCCATTATAAAACTCGATAGATATCTGCGTCTCGCAGATCACTCACAACCAAGGGTCGTCGGGGCCCAGATGGGGCCAACTCCGAATTGATCTTGTCCTTGAAGATACTTGGTGCGACGGAAGCGCTAAGTTCCAGTTCTTCCAGGGCATCCAATGTCGGAGAATGAATTCTCTGTTCTGTGCGAGTCACCACTGAACTCTCCGTATTCTTGTTCTTGACGATTCCTAACCCTAACCTCTTTTTACTCCTCTCTCTTATGCGCTGAACCTTCGTAAAGGCCTTCACACATAAAATCGCGTAAGGACGTAAAACGTAAGCGTAAGAAAATCGACCAATCCCAATCAAGTATTGTGCTGTCCGTAACCCCAGTAGGGGAAAATACTCGATTGGGATTGGTCGATTTTCTTACGCTTACGTTTTACGTCCTTACGCGATTTTATGTGTGAAGGCCTTAAACTTCTCCTGCGCTGCTCCCATCCGCTCCCTCTTTATTCCGTATTCATTACATGACCATGTGATTACATTGCGATCATATGATTTCGATTACTCCGATTAGCTTAATCGATAATCAACTTATCACGTAATACCTGTGCTATTTCGTTAACGCGAATAATTAATTAATAATTAATATTAATTAGTTATTAATCTTTTGTCGTTTAACGATATATTTAATATAGAAATAAAAATTTTCATTTCAGGGACGTAGCCAGGATTTTATTTCCGGAGGAATTTTTACAAAATTAAAATCACAGAACAACTCATAACTTTTTTAATTAAATAAGATAATAATATTCGTTTAGGACATTTTCTTTGGACTTCGAAACATTCCTAACAACACAATATTTCGTACATCCATAGAATGTACTAAGAATATACTTAGGGCGGTATTCATAGTCAGTTCTTATATATTTAAGATCGTCTTAAGCACGATCTCAAGATCCTATACAGTCATTTTATTGGCTGAGCGAGATCTTAAGTCCATCTAAAACTCGACTTAAGACGATCTTAAATATAAGAATCGACTATGAATACCGGCCTTAATATACTGAGAACATCCCTATAATATCCTATACATTAGCGATATCCTCCGAACATTCTCAGAATCTACGTGCCCAAGTAGAACAGAAAGTCATGATGACGTCAAAATGATGCTAAAATGACGCTTTTAACATCATTTTGAAGTCATGATGACGTCAAAATGATGTCAAAATGATGTCAAAAGCGTCATTTTAGTATCATTTTGACGTCATCATGATTTTCTGTTCTACTTGGGTGTGTTGTTAGGGATTTACCATTTTATTTCTCTCTCGATCCGAAGTTGGATGGGTGACCGCGTGGGAAAACGTTGGCAAAAAAAAGAATAAACTGAATTTCTAATTATATATAATTATATATGGACATATTTTGTATACAATTTTATATAATTATACATAGCCATTTATATATAATTATGTATAAACAATTTTTTACCGGGCTTAAAAAATTCGAAAAATTACCGAAAAATTGTATGAAAATTTGCGTTCGGAGAATTCCAGATAATCTCCTCAATATTCGAAAACGTGCACAAATTCTGAAAAATTTTCGGAGAATTTCTGCTTATTTCTGAAAAATTTTCTGAGAAATTCTGAGTAATATTTCCACCAGGGTGGCCCCTTACTCTTTTTAAATTTTTTTTTAAATCGGACGAAATATTAATACCATTCTTATAAACATAATTTAAATTTAATGAAGACCAAGAATAATAAAGCGCGAAGAAAAAAGAGAAGAAATTCGATGACTGAATCTTTAATCTCTTTCTAACGAAAGGAAGTAAAAGGTGGTGGGGAAGGAAATAATTAGAATTAACCGCTGAGCATCCTATTCACATAGTACGACGTAATATTCTTTGAGTGCATTCCGATATGTACTGACACTAGTGAAAATCTACAGCATACGTGACGTGAACTATAGAATTTCAGTACAATTAGTGCATATTGGAACGCACTCGCGGAGTGGCTCGTAGGCAAAATCATTGATCAAGACCGTTCGTGGCTATACACGGTGACGCGAAAGTAACCAAGCGCAACTGCGTCCTACAATCGAGCTCGCCATTGCTCATCATGAGCTCAGTCCGGATTGTTAGGTGTTTCTGACATCCAGAGAAGGTACCTTAAGGACAGCCGTAGTAACTTTATTTAATTGAGATTTACATTGCATAATTTAAAGCACTCGACGAATCGATTGTCGAGATTTTTTTATTAAACCCTCGATACCGTCAACACTTCTCGGAGACATATGTCTCGCTTACCTTAGCCGTCGTTCTTCCCCAGTTAGGTTAATTCGCCATTGACTGTGCGACAAAGTTTGTTTATTACATAATAAACTGGTGTTGCTTTAGCCTGGCGAGATGTTGAGACTACCGGTTGTACGGGCCACCGGCCTGGCAGGTGGAAGGCACTGCGCTGTCAGTTTCCATACGACGTCCAGCAAGTCGCAGCAGGAACTGGTCGAGCTCTTCATCGACGACAAACCTGTGCAAGTACCACCAGGAACGACAGTCCTGCAGGTTCGCGTCAATGTATCTTCCACGTTATCGTTCTTTCCATCTTATGTTTTTTTCGCTTGTCTCCTCTTGCAAGTAATAATTTTGATATAATTTTTCTCTCTCTCTGAATATATATAATTTATATAGATACATATACAAGATAACAATCGGGAAGTAGCTGAAATTAGGTAGCTGTTACATTGTAATAAGTGGACAGAATGAAGTGAATTAAACACAATATTGTAGAAGAAACACGACAGTTTTATTAATATGTAGTGCTGAAAGAATTTACATTTATGGACTTGTAAAAATAAACATAAAGGAATTGAAAATTTAGCTATTCGCATGGCCCGGCCATATATGTTCGAAAGATCTCGGCAGTTATTTCTATGAAAGGAATTTATTTGAAATTTATCGAAAGTATAATTGTAGTTATTAATGTCAGAAAGTATATTTACCCACACAGCACACTTTATCCTGAGGATATCCCCGAGTGATCCACATGTCCAATTGGACATAATGCGATCCCATGGAGATCCTACGGTTATTCAGATATCCCTCGGATATTTAGTGGATATCGCAATATCGTGTGCTGTATGGGTAATAGTTTTCGAAAGTAGGTATCTCGAAGTATCTCGTATTATGCAAATTCATCAAAGGTCATTATTTCAAAAATGTATATCACTGAGCTATGCAACTAGCCGAATTCATAATATTTTACAATATTTATTTTTATAAGTTAACACGCACACGCGCGCGCGCGCGCACGCACGCGCACACACACACACACACACACACACACACACACACGCACGCACACACACGCACGCACGCACGCACACGCACACGCGCACACACACACACCCATACCTTTTGCATTATATGCTAATAAAAATGACGGATTTCTTCTGCAATAGTCCTAGATTTATTGTATTCTGTCTATTTATTACAAAATTGTTATTTAATTTCAGCAGCTTTCTGATATCTAATTCTTATATTTAAAAGATGTAACTGCCAAAATATGCTTTGTAAAAATACAATAACAAAATTAAAATGTCATTTAACTGACAGCAAATAAGTTTGTTTTATTATGAAGACAAAATAATTGCAAACGTTGTAGTAATATCTACATTGTACAATTTTTAAATATTTTTACTTGATGTAAAAACATTCTTGTTTTCATCATAAAAGATTACTACTTTTATATATACCTAAATTGTAATTTTAGATTATCAATGATAAAAGGAGATTTTTATAAACATTATTTTAATATGCATATTGCACTTAATAATAAAAGTGGATAACAATATTAATGAAAAAAAAATTTTTTTCAGGCTGCCGCCAAAGTCGGAGTTGAAATACCAAGATTCTGTTATCATGAACGTCTTGCCGTAGCTGGAAATTGCAGGATGTGTCTTGTTGAAATAGAAAAGCAAGTCAAAGTATGTAACACAGCAGAACAGCCCAAAAGATAAAATGGATTAACAGTTACTTAATTGTACATGTCTTAAATTTATCTTACAGCCGATTGCTGCGTGCGCTATGCCAGTGATGAAAGGTTGGAAAGTGAAAACCAACTCCGATCTGACACGGAAGGCTCGCGAAGGTGTCATGGAATTTCTGTTGGTTAACCATCCACTGGACTGTCCAATCTGTGATCAGGGTGGCGAGTGCGATTTGCAAGATCAAAGTATGGCTTTTGGAACCGACAGGAGTAGATTTGTCGATATTAACTTCTCTGGAAAAAGGGCAGTCGAGGACAAGGACATGGGACCGTTAATCAAGACAGTTATGACACGCTGCATACATTGCACAAGATGCATTCGATTCGCTTCGGAAGTAGCTGGTATTGACGATTTGGGAACTACAGGTCGTGGCAATGATATGCAGGTAGATTGAATATTTCACATATTTGAAATATAATCATTTACTTATTTGTAGTTTACTTATTTTGCATTTGCATATTTTGCTTTAAAAAAATTGTTTCTTTGTAATTCTTTATCATGTAAGACTATGGCGAGAATCTCAGTTTCTTGAAATATTTAGATATCATTCTATATGTCATATACTTTGTATATGTATAACCATTTGTTAAAAGATGTTATTCCTAAAATTTTATATGACAATTATATAACGATTTTAAAGGTGGGGACATATGTCGAAAAGATGTTCTTATCAGAATTGTCTGGCAATATCATCGACCTCTGTCCAGTGGGTGCACTAACTAGTAAGCCGTATGCGTTTGTCGCTCGTCCATGGGAGACACGTCGTACTGACAGTATTGACGTTCACGATGCTGTTGGTAGTAATATAGTTATCTCTCACAGAACTGGTGAGGTTCTAAGAGTACTACCAAGAGTGAATGAGGTAAATATACTTTAATATATTCGCAGCAAAGAATATAAAAAGTGCATGATTCTGTTATACGCGTTACTAATAATAGTTATCGATATAATTTTTCTAGGAAGTGAACGAAGAATGGCTCTCCGACAAAGCTCGTTTCTCGTACGATGGACTCAAAAGGCAAAGACTCATTACGCCAATGATGAAGATCAATGGAAAATTGGAAGCTGTGGATTGGGAAGACGCACTTATTGCTGGTAGGATTGATTAGTATTTATTATGTGTGTGTATTAAACAGATTCATCACACACACACACACACACATATTTCTTTAGTGATTGTAATCAAATCATTTAGTAACATCCTTTATACTGATTAGCTGCTAGATCTCTAGCGAATGTGCCAGCGGACAAATGCGCTGCAATTGCTGGAAAATTGGTAGATGCGGAAGCTCTTATTGCTATGAAAGATTTAGTGAACAAATTGGGCAGTGAGGGACTAGCCACGGAACAATGCTTCCCGAAAGACGGCTCAGGCATCGATCTCAGAAGTAGCTATCTTTTGAACAACACTATCGCCGCAATTGAAGACGCGGATGTTGTAGTATTAATTGGTACAAATCCAAGATATGAAGCACCACTAATAAACACACGTCTTAGAAAGGGCTATCTACACGGTGAACAAACAATTGCCCTTATTGGCCCGGATGTAGACCTAACATATGAACATGAGGTACTGTCTGTTTTTATCTATCTTATGTTATGTTTATTTAATAGCAATATATAAATTATTGTACAAAATATTACTTTTTTATGTAGCACTTGGGAGAGTCTTTCGATGTAATAACGAAATTACGAAACGGCTCACATCCGTTCTGTGCGACTTTGAAAGAGGCTAAAAAACCACTTGTTATTTTGGGTACCGATCAGCTAACTCGAAAGGATGGAGCTAAAATTCTCTACGAAACGCAAGCATTAGCGAAGGCTTTAGGAGATAACTCAAAAGTAAGCTACTACTAACGTCTGTTGTACACGGTAATCTTATAGAAATTGTATTAATTATATATTTTACCTTAGGCTCCCCAGGATTGGAAGATCTTGAACATATTGCATACAAACGCATCTCAAGTCGCCGCCTTAGATATCGGTTATGGTTCGACTGTAGAAGAGATCAAGGAGCAACAACCGAAAGTTCTATTCCTTTTGGGTGCTGACGATACAAATATTAAGAAGGAAGATTTTCCAAACACCTTTATTATTTATATAGGCATGTATTTATATAGCTAAAGATATTATATATGTAAAATTAATAATATTTATATTTTATCTTTCAATATCTAGTTATCCATATAATTTTTAATGAACTCTTTAACTAATCATTGAATGTCATTCATGATTTTAGGAAGTCACGGTGACGCTGGAGCAGCTATTGCGGATGTTGTACTGGCTGGAGCAGCATACACCGAAAAAGTCGCAAGTTACGTCAACACGGAAGGTCGTTCCCAACAAACGTGCGCAGCAATTACACCACCTGGTTTGGCGCGTCCAGATTGGAAAATTATTCGCGCTCTTTCCGAAGTAAATAAATTCGCAAAACAAAACCTTGTGTAAACGACACGATCTTTAATTAGTAATTAATCAAAATATGAAATTGTATATTTTTGTTAAATTGTTATAGATGGCTGGAATTACTTTGCCCTATGACAATCTGAACGACGTAAGATCCAGGCTTGAAGAGGTTGCCCCTCATTTGGTCAGATATGGCAATATTGAACCAGCTAATTTCTTTACGCAAGCTTTGGAGATAGCTAAGGTTCGTATCTTGACTGAACAAGTTTTTTTATAGCGAATTCGGTTGGACGCACTAGTGCGCACTCAGTGCACATTAAAGTCGTTGTACATAAATCGACGTAGAGATATATGTTTAATATAAATACGTAAATGGGTTAAACCGTGAAATTCTCACGCTTTATTGTGCTGTTTGGTAAAATACGTATTTTATCATTCGAAATATTCGCATTTCACATTTGCACTCAGATTAGATCAGTGTACAACGGCTTTAATATGCACCAGTGCGCACTAGTGCATCCAACCGAATTCGCTATTAGATACGAGTTTAACATATTATCTCTAACATATTGTTTGTTATGTACATATAGCAACAGTCCGGAGGATCATTTTTATCAGACCCTGTGGATATCAAACATAAGACGTTAGATCAGTTCTTCATGACTGACGTAGTATCACGAGCGTCTTTAACTATGGCGAAGTGCGTTCAAGCAGTCATGAAACAACGACAAAGTGCGGTATAAGCAATATTGCACTGAATAAAATTCTCACCTGCTAGTTATTTGATATTTACTGGCTAGATATTACATCCTGCAGCCAGTGACAAAAGAATTACAGGAACGTTAAAAAAGCATCAAGATGTATTTATAGAGCTCTGTATATTAAACTACTGAAAATGGGAATTTACAAATGTTGTCCCTGTCAGTCCTATTAATTGTACATTCGTAGTTTTAGTAGAATAAGTTATTTAAAATAAATATAATACATATATTTCTGTTGGATATAACTTTCTATAAATATCGTTTATAAAGAGTGCACTGGACATTAAATTATTTTGAACATGTATAGGAATGTTTGGCGACAATTTCTTCAGTTTAAATGTAATCTGCTTTTACAATTAATTACATTATTTTTTACAAACTTACTGAGCACTTGAATATATGTTAGATCATAATTACACAGAAGTAGAATACTAGAATAATTCATTTTACTTAAGATATCTTCGTTAAATATAAAATTTACATTTTCTTCTGAGAATGCGACTAAACATCCATTTATACAATCGTGTGCATGTATTTGTGTACACATTTTATATGTTTACATTATTTATGACACATGAAATGAAATTTTTAAAAAATCTGAAAAAAAGAAAACTCGCTTGTTGACATAAAAATTCTGTGTTGCTAATTTATCTGAAGGAATTCGTCAATTAGAATATCTTAGTTACTTGATTCTGGTTGATCATCTGTGTCAAGTTCACCTGAACTTTCATCAGACTCGACCTAAAAAGAGAGGACATATTTTATTTATCATAAATTTTACGAAGAACAGCTTCATAAAAAACATACCTTATCCCCTAATTCAATTAATCTTTCTTTATACAACGTAATTTTACTATCTTGATCCGTCAAAAGCTCTAAAAGATCTTCTTGATCTTTCTTCAATTTTTCAAA
Source organism: Aphaenogaster floridana (assembly GCA_003063835.1). Classification (NCBI taxonomy): domain Eukaryota; kingdom Metazoa; phylum Arthropoda; class Insecta; order Hymenoptera; family Formicidae; genus Aphaenogaster; species Aphaenogaster floridana. Next base: position 110,574 of record NJRP01000100.1, on the reverse strand, counting down.
TTCATCTGTCTTCAATTTCAATTGATATTCCAATTCTGATTCCTTGTTTTCTTTATTCTTCTCATTGTGCTGTTGTATTATGTGCGTGTATTCCGTTAAACGAGTTTCTAAATCTGCAACCATCGTTTTATATGTTTGCAATTCCTTTTCCAAATCTAGATTATTACTGGAAGCAATTGTTTCCTTTCCATCCCCTATATTAGCTTGTGCAGCTCGAAGAACCAAATTTTGGTCTCGTAGATGACTAACGGTTGATCGAAGTTCTTGTACTTGTGCCTATAACAATGTAAATTTAAAAATATTCAAAAATATATTCTATAAATTTATTTTTCTAAAAATAAATTTGCTCGCTACCTCAAATTCTTGTTTTTCTTTTGTAAGAAGATCATTAGCTTGATTTAACCTTTGAATTTGTATATCCTGCTCTCTGATAAGATCTTTATATTGTGAAACCAATTTATTATCAGGTAAGTTCATCACAGAACCTAATTGATTCCTATTCTGATGTTCATTATTAGTATCTATTACAGATTTTATTATAACACCTAGAAAGAAAAAAAAAATTTTACAGTTCCAAAAATAAGCTGACAATATTTTCTCTGTCATTGCAAAAAAGTTAAATATTTTAACATATCTAAATACCTTCCAAACTTTTTAGTAGATTGCAAAATTCGTGATCCAGTAAAAGCTCTGACGGATTTTTAACTGAAGGCTGTGGATGTTTTAGCGTTCGAGAATATATTTCGTGTCTGGCAATACTACCAATCGCATCTTGAAACTTTTCCAAACCTATTCTATTCTCAATTAAATTGCACACTTTTTCCTGTAAAAATAATATTGGGAAGTTGTTATTAGTCGCACATTAACCATTTTGTATACCCGATTGGTATGAACAGCGGTATTTACCTTCGTATAAGTAGGTACACTATCGTCATTGAAATGTACGCAAATACCAATAAGTAATGCACACATACTCTGCAGCAAGGTCTCTTGTAAATCATCGTTATTTTCTTGCGATGACAAAAGGGCTGTTAAATATGCTACCGAAGAGTCGATAGCCAGGAATGATTTTACTGCGAGCGGGCAGTACGAGGTCCATCGACAAAGCAGAATCAGCAGGCCCAATTTACATTGTGTTTTGTTACCCTGCTGCAACAACATAACGCACTGTTGCATAAGCGTCACTGGTGGTTTTCCGATATTGGTTGCGAGAAGTACTCTTAAAAGTTGTTCCTTCTGACTTATGTTCTCGATCAAAGCATGAGACAACGCCACGGCGGAGAACCAATTTGACAAAGAATCTATAGAGAACAGTCCACCACACAACAACTGCCCTAACAACAGATATACACAAAATATATAGTTTTGCATTTCTTCAGTCAGAAACTTTTGTCTGGAATTGGATATTATTTTACATTTTATAAAGGAGCTTGTACGAACCTGTAGTTAGCGACGGTGCCTCGTTGCCTTGCGGTAATAAAGTCTGAATTAACTGCGTCTGCCCCACCTCGTTCTTATACAGGAAACATTGGAAACAATATAACACCGAACACCGCAAAACAAACGGTTGTTTTTCATTCACCATGGACATCAGTAAAACGACAATAGCCGGCCTATGATATACTTGTATGTAATTTGTAAGTCGTTTTTTATTATTCTGAATAATATGCGTGTATGATATAAAATGGGCGTGCTTTGCATGTATCTAAGGTATACCTTGGAGGAGTACTCGGTGCCATAACACCCGCTAAAAATTCTTGATTACTAGCATTCCCTCTTATCACTTCCGCCACAGTATTAATAGTCTCTGTTAATACATCTGCTGGCACTCCGCTAGCCATTAATATATCGCACAATGCTTGCAATAATCCGCATGCTCTCATAGTTCGTTGACAAGCTGCGACTGCCTTCACATATACAATTGTTCGGTTATTAATTAAAGGTAACAATAGATAGATATTAAAGAACAAAACTGATAATATTAGGCTTGCAGATATAAAATCGTAAAAAAATTTTTGGAAAAAGCCAATGTAATCAAAAATTTTTTTAGATAGATATTAAATTATAAATTCCATATAACGCGCCAATATTATGTTTTACCTGAGCAGGAGCACTTGGAGCTACTAGCGCTCGTACAACTCGCACCATGCAGTGAACATTAGATACCTTCTGTGGACTCCATCCACCAAAATTGTTGTCCTCCATTTCATTGGGAATTTGAAACATTGGTGTCAATTTCTGAATATAGCTACCTGTATATTGCAACACAAAAATTATTACTGAATGGCAAAATTATAAAAATTGTCAAAAAAACCAACTGTATATTACCTTCCTTAAAGAAGTTTTGGTTACTAACGTTTCCTCTGAGAAGATTTAACATCAATAGGAGACAATCTTCCACAACAATACCACCATCTGCGTTACCTTCTTGCTCGATAACATCAAATATGCGATCAAACGCATTTTCAAATGCTACTATCTTTTGTATGTTTGCATTGCCTTTTGTTAATTGGATGAGCAGCAACAAGACCTAACAGGTATAAATAACATGTTGTAAGCAAAGCAGTTTCGTTATGCCCAAAGCATTCACTTAAAAATAATAAATTTAACATACATCATTGCGTATAACTTCTCTGCTGTCGCTCAGCAAATCCATCAATTTAGAAACACCCATAGGGCTGACCAAGATTATCTCTTGAATATCTTTAGATCTGTTCGCCAATAAATGCGTCAGTAGCTTTAGCGCCGGCCATCTGACACGAAAGTCAAATTCTTCAAGAAACGTCAGCACCAAACCAACGCTGTCTGGCTGCTTGATAAATATCTCTGTAAACTGTTCTCCTATCTTGTTCTTTGGACCATGTTTATCCACTAGAATAATACAAAACACAGACATTAGTTGATTGACGTAAGGTTGATTGCGTTAAAAGAAATACCTTCTTACCCTCTTCGTCGAACGTTTCAGGATTTGTTATGTTGCACAGGGTGTCCAAGGCCAAGCCGATTATCTCACAATCCGTTCTGTCCATTTCCAGCACCTGCTTCAGTGCATCCATTCCTTGAACACCCACTTCCACACGGTACGTGCGAGATAACGCCTTGAGCGCACGGCAGGCATCCCTTCTGTCGTCAAGCAGAGTAGAAGACTGCAATCTGTTCACTAGTCTCTCCACCTGTATCGAAGCACCCAGATATTGTAAGAGCAACAGCATCGTGAGCCACATACAAATTGGTTTATCGACACAAAGCTTTATCGGATAATTAGCAGCGACAGTAATCGCGCAGGAACGCACGGCATTTATCCAAAACATAGAGAAGTAACCTTCTGCGTGTGAAAAATACGACATTTATCGTTCCTACTCACCGTGTCGGCACCCGTTGGCTGTGTACCGGCGGGAGCGGTTCCTAAGACGGATTTCAGACTGCTTTTAAAATATTCCATCTCTTTCTTTTTCTCTCGACGAGCTCCTCACACCTGACAATGTAAACTACACGTCACACGTCGACATTTTAAATCCAAGAGGAACTCCGATACCGCTTACTGCTGCTTACGCGCCTCCTCCCAAATGCTCCCAAATACCTTGAACACGTTGGATCCGCTGTTGCTGGATTCACACTGCATCCAACGTCCGACGTACGACGTCCGATATCCAATAGGAGAGTTTGTTTTCTAGAGACTTTAATATCGCTAGTTAAAGTCTCTAGAAAACAAACTCTTCTATTGGATATCGGACGTCGTACGTCGGACGTTGGATGCACTGGGTGCTTTCCAATTGCTTAACACATTTTGACACAAACGTACACACGAATGCACAAAGTGTAGCGTTGTGTATGACTCAATTGGAACAGAATGTGTGCTAATGTGTACGCTGTGCACGGTTTCGGGTAGAGTTAAG
>NJRP01000100.1:100500-106296 GCA_003063835.1 Aphaenogaster floridana | reverse complement strand
CGTCAAACTTTCAAAAATATGCGAAAATATAGCGTTAAGCGAACACAGCACGTAAAAACGTGTGTGCTCAGCGTTCGGCCATCTTGCGCCTTAACGACACTTCAGCGACGACGCTAAATATTGAATAAATCCAACTTCATTTGTTTGACGCTAGCGTCATAGGGAAATCACGTGACACCCCTTGACGCTCATTTTTAGCGTTCCATGAATTGGCACCTTAAAGGTGGAAGCACATAAAATTGCAGAAGCCATGAGCAGATTGCAGAAGCCATAGGGCGACTGCACACACAACGCGTTGACGCGTTACGCCAATAAACTTTTGGTTCTAACGGAAAAACAACACGTTGATTGGCTACCGCGTCGCTTCTTGCCGCGCGTAATGGCTCCGGCAGACCAGCGCGATTAGGCTGATATTACATGTGTCGTACGACAAATTTTTTAGACACGTTGATTGGCTGCTGGATAGAGAATTTCTAGAGACTCGAGAATTCTCTATCCAGCAGCCAATCAACGTGTTTAAAAATTTTGTCGTACGACACATGTAATATTAGCCTTAAGGTGCCCACAGACAGGACGCGTCAAGCGCCAAGCAGCGAGCAGGAACCAATCAGCGAGGCGATATCTACAGTGGTCTAGTTTCCACCGAAACCTTCAATTCGCACCTAATGCGGTGTAGAACCATATTTAAGTCGATGGAAACGCAACAAATGTTTTTCATTACTACTCTACTTCCAATGGAAACAGTATTTCTAATGGATCTGCACCGAAGTAGAACCAGATTGAAGGCTTCGGTGGAAACTAGACTAGGCTGCGTTCAGATTCCCCACCCGGGTGTCCCCAGGTATCATTTTATCCTTGTTGTTTACTGAATGTTAAACAAGGATAAAACGATATCTAAGGACACTCGGGTAAGGAATCTGAACGCACCCCTAGTGGCGTAGAAAATATTGCCTCGTTGATTGGTTCCTGCTCGCTGCTTGACGCTTGACGCGTCCTGTCTGTGGGCACCTTTAGTCGCGCGTGACGCGCGATATCCAATGAACGTACCGCCTTTCCGCTCATCTCTGTACGCTCATTGGATATCGCGCGTCGCGCGCGACTAAAATCGCGTTGGTCTGCCGGAGCCTGAAGGAGCTTTTGCTGAAAAGAGCAAATCGAAGCGCATCTAAAAACTGCGTGCGCAATCTAACCTAATATTTCGCAAAGCTTAAATTTTATCTATATATATTAAACGAGATGTATCTTTATCGAATGTGCTCAAGTATTCTCATTCGCGAGTCCGTTATATGAACCGCACGAGATTCAATCGTTCGCTGTCATTTTTTTCTTTCTGCAGCCACATCTGTATTGTAAATACATCTCTGTAGCGCATCTCAGGAGCTTTCGGCGGCGGCGGCTCAGCTGGAATTACATCTGTATGCTACAAATCTCCCCAACTTGACAAAATGTTCTCGAGGATGTTGCAAAAGCCATTAATCGTCGCGATTAAAAAAAGGTAATGACGTCAAGTCGTTCGTGAAACTAAACTATAGACTTGTATAATCTTAATCTTATCCTTTTCTAATGCCCAATTTCGTTACCTTTAGATAAGTTCTCGATAATTTTATCCAAAAGATATCTCTCAGAATCGATTTTCTTCATCTCTGAATACGATAATTTATAGTAAAATTCTAATATCTTTTGTGTTGAAAGTTAGTAGTATGAAGAATAACTATCCGTTGGATATGTAACCAGAGGTTTCAGTAAAGAAAACAAATTTTTAGTAATCTGACGGATATCTTTATCTGGAAGATAGCTATTGGAAAGTGTGAAGAAACTGGGCATAAAAGAGGAAAAAATACACATATAGGAATGTAATACGTTTATATGCCTATTCCATGGAAAGTTCGTTATCATATAAGTTTTGTTTCTAATTTTTCAGTTCAACCCACTCGCAATATTTCAATGTCTGGCAAAGATGTAACTTCTCCTCTCAAAGAATACCCCCCGATTTGAAGGAGAATCAGAAGAAAACCGTTACAGCGTTTCCGCCGTTGTCAGAACCCATTCCAAATTTGCCAAATGCTGTTTATTCGACTGCGAAAGAGGAACATCAAACAACGCAAATCACAGTTTTACCAAACGGTTTGAAAGTCGCGTCTGAGAATAGATTTGGACAATTTTGCACTATAGGTGGTGAGTTGAGCGTGATTTTGACATATCAACTTGCATTAGATTTGTACGCAGATTGTTATATTATTATCTTGATTTTCAGTTCTTATTGACTCGGGTCCGCGATATGAAGTGGCATATCCCAACGGTATCTCGCACTTTCTTGAAAAGTTAGCATTTAGTGTAAGATTCTTTCATCAAGTATTACTGTTAATATCTTGAAATATAATAAGCAAGTATCAGAGATTGATCTATTACTCATAGCTGATACAATCTATTTAATAATTTTGAATTTATTAATATATGTCCCATGTCTTATAAATAATAGTTCCTTAATATCTTATAAATTTTTATTAATTTATAATACATTGTAAATATATACAAAACTATGTTGTTATTACTTGTTACAGTCTACGAACACATTTGATAGCAAGGACAAAATAATGCTAGCGCTAGAAAAGCATGGTGGTATATGCGACTGCCAAGCGTCTCGCGACACATTTGTCTATGCAGCATCAGCAGAACGTCGTGGGTTGGATATAGTAACTCAAGTTCTAGGTGATATTGTCTTAAGGCCTCAAATTACAGAGGAGGAAGTATGTATGATGTATGATATTCTACAAGAAATCATATTTTGTTATTTAATTATACAGCAATCATAACAAATCATAATCAATTTCTAAAACATTTATATGAAGTATATATGTATGTACTTGAAATATATATTTGTATATATGTATTTAACCGAAGTTAAATCAATTCCAGGTACGAATTGCCAGACAAACGGTACAATTTGAATTGGAATCTTTACATACTAGGCCAGAACAAGAGCCTATATTGATGGACATGATTCATTATGTGAGTTCAAAATAATTATAGATATATCTTAATAGAATTATAAGTATACTTTTTTATTGTAAAGAAAAAAAGATGCAATTTTATATGGATATATTATATCGGTAGGCTGCGTATAGGCGGAACACATTAGGTTTGCCCAAGATCTGTCCAGAAAAGAATGTCGAAAAGATTGATAGGAAAACTTTACATACATATCTCAACTATCATTATGTACCGAATAGGATGGTAGTTGCTGGAGTTGGTGTTGAACATGATGACCTAGTCCATGCCGTTACTAAGTAATAGCCATAAATTTTCTATAGATAACAAGTAATTTATAAATAATTTTGTAGATTTTCCAATATAAATTGAACAAATTCTAGTATAATTTTCACAATACTGATACGTTGTTATAAATATTTTTTAAATCTATTCATATCATAATAATATTATCTTTGATGTAGATATTTTGTAGATGAAAAATCTATCTGGGAGGAACAACCTGATCTTATTCTGCCAAATAATACAAATACGGTCGATATGTCCATCGCACAATATACTGGAGGATATGCTTTGGTATGATCGCATATTACAGTATATTAAAATAAATTTCATTTTTATTGCGGAATTAAAAGAGATAAAAGACCTGTTTATATTTTTAACAGGAGGAATGCAATGTGCCGATTTACGCGGGACCTAGTGGCTTGCCCGAATTATCACACGTTGTCATAGGTTTAGAAGGCTGTTCTCATCAAGATCCAGATTTCGTTGCTATGTGTGTATTAAATATGATGATGGGAGGCGGTGGCAGTTTTAGCGCTGGTGGTCCTGGAAAAGGCATGTACACGCGTTTGTACACCAATGTGTTGAATAGGTAAGATATTTTTATGCTTTATTCAGGTATAAAGACAGAAAGTTTATAATATAAAATAATTATTCTATCTCTTTTTATATCTTTCCCTATTAATTTGGTAACAATTAAAGCGTTTAGAAAAATGAGTAAATTCGTAGTTCATAAATTTCACATTTATAAAATATATAAATAATAGATTTGTCTCATTCCTGCATTGAAAATTTTAATCAAAAATATATTGTAGAACTGATGTTGCAGGTATCATTGGTTATACAGTGCAACCGCATACAACCATGCTTATGCAGACACTGGTCTATTTTGTATTCACGCCTCATGCACACCGTCTCATGTGAAGGATATGGTAGAAGTAATTGTACACGAGATGGTCACTATGACAAGCGGAATCTCGGATAACGAATTAGCGGTATGATGTTGCTTTACATTCCTGAACTAATTATTAATATCACAAGATATCGCATTTTATACATATATCTATATTTTGACATGAATTAAATCATGGCAAGAATAAAAAGTTGGGAAGTTAAAAGATATTAAGAGTTGTACTATAAATCATTTATAAACCATTATATATTATAAATTATATAAACCATAATTTGATTTTTATTACATTTTGGAAATTTATTTTCTGTATAGAGAGCAAAGAAGCAATTACAATCGATGCTGCTTATGAATCTGGAACAACGACCCGTTGTATTTGAAGACATTGGTAGACAAGTTCTAGCAACTGGCTCCAGGAAACGGCCAGAATACTTCATACAAGCTATTGGTGAGATCCTCTTTGCAATTTAATAACAAAATTTTACTTTTTCAATAACATTCACAAAAATAATGCTTACAGATGGAATATCTAAGGATGACATCAACCGAGTAGCGCGACGTTTATTAAAATCGCCACCTTGCTTAGCGGCACGCGGCGAAGTGAAGATTATACCCTCCATGGCGGACATTCAAAATGGCTTGCTTGACGCGCAAGGTCGGTTACCCGGTTCTCGCAGCAGATTGTCACTTTTTCGTTAAAATCTTTCATAGTATATTCAAACAGTCTTCTCATCCTAAATAAATGTCACTTATCCACGTCCAGTTATATGTTAATGGACATTCAATTTTATACTGAACCCTGTACGATGCAAACTCCATATGCATCGTACTTTCACTGTTAAACGAATTCGAAATTACAAAACTGCAATTTCTAATATTATGCTATATTAAAAATATTATCTGATTAAAAGCGTCAATGGTACTATTGACGCTTCTGATTGGCTGTCGCAACAAGCTTGCAATCGACTTGCGACTAATGTAGAACAGGCTAATGTAAAACGTTCCTTATGTATAATACATCAATGGTCGCGTTCAGCAGACCAAGCCGCTCAGTAGCAATCGAACGTGATTGGCTCTTACTTTTAGAACCAACCAATCAACCCAGAGTGTTGATAAGACGAACTCAACAGTTGTGTCTGCTGAACGCGCCTAATGTCTACATTTTGTATATACGATATATAAAGATAAAATTAATAAATTAGAGAGAAATACGAAATAAATCGTTTGTCGTTCAACAGCACGAGAAAGTAAAAGCTAAGCCATTAACCAGAAACATGATGCAAGATACAAAAGATTGATCTCGCGCAAACTATAGCGTTATGTTCGATGAAGGGGGTGTGCAGCGAAATCAGATGCATGTAAGAACGATTTAACTTTTCAATGTACAACAAAATTAGAGCCTACATTAAACCAAATTTCTGATTAAAAAGTCAACTTGTATCTTGGTGAAATTTATAAAAAAAATATTTGTACAAATTATATACAATTATAATAGATTCATATATGTATTGAGTTTTCTTTATTCTTGGTTGACTTGTACACATAAATCTGTATACATTGTAAAGATGATCCAGAACGAAGAACGATTACACCTCCGCTTCTTCCAAAGTCTTGAG
>NJRP01000100.1:93000-95500 GCA_003063835.1 Aphaenogaster floridana | reverse complement strand
ATTTGAATCAGAATCACTCAAATTCGGTGGTTGTATATGGGTTGTTAAAGCTAACGCATCTCCGTAATGCTGATCATGAATTGGATTATCATTCTGTTGCTCATTTTGAGGAGATTTTCTACATCCATTATTGTTGTTAACGAGTATTGGTTTCTCTTTCACAATATCTTCTTGAATAACTTTCTCTTGAGCATGTATTTTTCGTTTTTTGCACGCAGGCCATTCAGCATCAACATTTTCATTCAAATTAGGTGTATAATCTTCATAACAAGCAGACGTGTCAATAGATACATTTTGTTCAGTGACTTCCACAGATTTAAGTCCATAAAATTTTCTTATGCATTTATCTACAGCATTAAGGACTTTATTCTACAATGTCAATTATAATTTATAACATTTACATATGTATTTAACATTTTTTAAAGCTTTGATATACAGACTAATAATCATTTGACATGTTTTATATAGTAATTTACATTATTATTGCATAATTGCTTTATGAAAATATATATGAATATCTTCATCTTGTAATATTAAATGCAATATTATCTAAATTTTTAATCTTACCTGATCTTTGAAAAAAATTGCATCTTTATTTGGTTCTAGATTGACATCAATATCCATTGGTCTCAAAGTAATATATACAAGAAATACCATTTTCTTTCTATTTGACTCTTGTTCAAAATGTTCTAATATCAGACTATTTACTAACTGTGTACATAAAAAATATATTTTTACTATTTTATTATAGATATTGTAGATTAGATTACTTATATTTTATAATATGTAATGAGAATTGTAAAAGAGAAAAATTCAGTTTTTACTTCTGAACATAATAATGTTTATATACACATAGAATATACCTTTTCAAGATCCTTGTGCTTAATATGCCTATTATTTACAAAAATATAGTGTAAATCAGGATGAGAAATTTGTGATAAATCCTGTACTTTTTTTGAAGGCAACATTAATTGCAGAGTAAGCTGAAAAATTATCAAAACAAATATTTATAAAATTACTAATTTTTACTAGACACATCTCTCTCAATTGCATACCAATAATTTTTCGAATTATTTCAAGAATATATCTTACTTCTGCATCCTTAGACTCAAGCCATTCCATGTTAGACATAATTCTTCTGCCAAGTATATAATTCACAGCTTCTTTAATATTATTTAAACTTGGCTTCGTAAATGTAACATTATTGTTTACTCTGAATTGAATTCGTACGTTTGGTTTACATATCCCAAAACATTGCATTAGCGTCTCCAATAACTTAATAGTTTGATTAGCTTTTCTCGTATTGGTAATTATTTGTCTCCTCACAGGCACTTGATTAAATAAATTTCGTATTTGTACCGTAGTTCCTAATATATAATAAATGAATATATGTCTAATTGTAAGAATATATACATCAAAATATAATTTTATGATCACACATATATTATCACATATCTGAAGCGGTGTCTACAATAAGATTTTAAGTTGTAAGATTTAACATATCGACCAATCACAATCAAAATTGCGGTCTTACTTTTAGAATGCTCAGCTGATTGATCGATATGTTAAGTCTTTCGACTTAAAATCTCATTGTAGACACCGCTTTAAAGAATTTTAAGAACTAAAAGATATTTTTACCAGTACTTCTATGGCAAGATTCACAGTTTACAATTTGTCCATCATGATCCATTACATATGAAGTTCCAACGTTGTCCTCTTCTGTTTTTGTTGTAATGGTAACTTCTGCTACTGCACACAATGCGCTAAGCGCCTCTCCTCTGAATCCAAATGTTTGTAATGCATCTGGGAACGATAAGAATAAAAATATAAGAATTCGCTTCATTGCTACGACTACGCTGTAATCTAAAAAAACATCTTAGCCAATTAAAATATTGTAAATTGAATATGCTACCTAGGTCTTCAAAATTTGATATTTTAGACGTATAGGAAGGTAATCCCATGTATGGCGCATCCTCTTTAGATATGCCGTGACCATTATCCTTTACTTCTATTAAAGATGTACCGTTGTCTACCTGAAGGGAAGGAAAAAATGCATGAATATAACGCGCTTCCTTAAAAAAATACCATACAAATATGTAATTATATCAAATATGTAATTATATCAAATTGGGTATTGCATACAAGGTTAATTTCGACGTTGTCTGCGTCGGCATCGATTGCATTTTCTATCAACTCTTTCACCACGGCATACACGGACGTTATTATTTGCGTGGTAGTAATTAGTTTTATCGTTCTCACATCCAGTGCCGAAATCGGCATTTTTAAATGTCATCAATCAAGATGTTTGCCAATGTTGAGCCGTATCTCGATTCAAATAGTTTCACGTGTGTTAGCGGCCCTTGAGGCGTTATCAGGGGTGCGTTCCAAAATCTTACCTTGGTTACCATTTGGTTACCATAGCCCGTTCCGAAACTACAAATGGTTAACCAATGGTAACCGTATAACGTCGTTCCAAAACGCGCGGTTAGTCGACCACGAA
>NJRP01000100.1:79957-90411 GCA_003063835.1 Aphaenogaster floridana | reverse complement strand
GTTCGTTTATAAACGAACGATTTCAGGAATAGCCCCCCTGATCTCTATACTAACTATCTCTATACTAGTATAGAGATCAGTGGCATCAAATATCATTTCATTTTGAGTGCAGAAAGTATTGTAGTGCTGCAACTGCAGATGCAAATTTTGAAAGAACGTACTACGGGGGACCTGAGGGCTGAGACCCTATAGGGCCTATAGGGTCTCTAAGGGGAAAATCCTTAAAATTAAAAGAAGAAAAAGAAGCAGGTAAAACATTTCGTAGTACCGTGACCGTGACTCACTCAAATTGAGTCGGATATCCAAACGGAACAATTTCACGTGGGGTGCAAGTGAAACCAAAATTTAAATTAAAAATTCTTTCTGAAAACGTGAAGGGAGATGTAAAGATTGGTGAATGAAGATTCAATTCAAGAACGATTATGAAAGTATCAAGAAAACCGGGGGAAGATCGACAAACTTTTGGAACTGTGTACTAATTATGTACTTAATATATTATTAATTAATAGGAGAATTGTTGGAGAGTTTCAACACTGCGTCGTAAACTCGTGTTAGCGAGTCTAGTGCGGTTAGAAAAAAGTGGCATTCTAATATCGACACCAAAATGGAGCACTTTAATATGCAGACTTTTTTCGAGCTGAAATCGTGTTGCGACAATCTGATAAAAAATCCGAGTAAGGATCACGCATGCAGAATCGCGGAGATAGCTAGTAGTATCCCCGACAAAACCATGCAAGATCTGTTAGCATATTGTTTATTTCCCATTATCACCAGCCTACAAAGCAACGTGAGGTAATTTAGCACTTTTTGTCGTAATTTACGTTATGTATAATAAAATAAATGTGATTATACATACAATATGCATTGTCATATAAACGATATAAATGAAAAATATATAATCTAAAACAGTGCTGTTTAAGATTTGTAATTCTGGGCACTGGCTTTGACATGTATCGGTATTCATACTTATTGTCTTCCTTTTTCTTAGTGGAGATAGAAAAAAGAAAATGCACAACAGCACACGTCAAGTCAATACCCAGAATGACGATTCTTGTACAGCACTGATCTAATTGTAAGATATATTTCTTTTTATATAGTATGATTGTGAAAGAGGAACTGATAAGGACGATGACGGTTATAATACGAAAAACTAGAATTACAAAATTGAAACTCTTTTTTGAGATTTATGGATCTCTATTGATCCAGATTTATGACAAGAACCAGCCAAATCAAGGTATATAAGCTAGATTATATTTATGAACATTTATAATAAATAATGATGGTCATTTGAATTTTACAGTGATCTTATTTCATGAGGAGCTTAAGGAGGCAGTAGCTTTATGTATTAAAGAACTTATCCATCAAAGCATTACTGATGTGATAGAATCACTTTATAGCAACCAAAATGTACTAAGACTTGGTCAAGGAATATTTTTATGTTTAACAATCGCAAGAACTGAAAAGTCATATTCTGTGAGGTAAGTGTTTAAAAGAACACATGTTGAGGATGGCGTTATGTTAGTTTTATTATAGTAAGTTTTATTACATCAGTCCCAAATGGTACAAAGCTTTCAAACTGGTTTTATTATAATTGCAATTTTTATAAGAAGGCATTTAAGCCTCTCATCCATCCTCTACTTTGATGGACGGGATTTATTTCTAAAACTTATTTATTATCATTATTGTTTGGAAGTTTCTGTCTTCTAAGGGACGATGCAGTGTCATAATTAATTATCTCCAATTACCTTGGGATTCATGTTTTTAGATACTTTGTTTTGATCACAATAGAATATTTTTCCACTCAAAATTCATAGTATTATATATGCCAAGTGACAAGTCTTGCTTTGAGAATCAAACCTGGATTTTTTGTTTGACAAGCTTTAGTATTGAGTGTTATCAGTCTTATAATGTATTATCTTAAAATATATTTATAATATATTTGCATTGATTCAAATTAATTGTTGTTAGATTAGCTGGAATAGATGCAGTAATGGCTTTGTGCCATATCGATGATAAAATAGACAAATCTGATATCATTATACAAAATCAAGTAGCAAATACCATTATGGCATTTTTCCCTGGTATTGTCAATGGACTACAGGAAATAGCAATGGGAAATGAAGTTCAGAATCACAAAATTACGATGGTAATACATGATTCTTATATATACTGAACTATTTTTCAGATATTCCAATAGAAAAAGATTATTTAAACAGTAAATTTAAGTTGTGCAGTAATTGAATATTATAGGTAGCAATTCGAGCATGGGGAAGAATTATATCTCTTGTAGTCCATGATAAGAATGAAGAAGACACTGAAGAAGATACATTATCTATAGAAACACTTATGGAAAAGAGCAATACATCCACTGATACATCACATAGTACGAAACATATTGGAAGATGTGATATAAAACACAATCTAAAAGGGGCTACAAGAAATAAAGAATGGTTCGAAGCTGTAGCTATTAAGCTTGGTCCTTGTATACAACTGTTAGACGAAATTAGAAGTCATTCGCATTACAAAGTTAAGGGAGAACTAGTTGAAAGTATCGGCCTTATACTTGAAAATTGTCGTAGGTAACGGATTTGTAAAAATATGTTTCCACCTATTGTCCTTTTCACATTTTTATAATATCTAAATAAATGTATATTTTCATATAGGAATATGAAACCAAATATTATGACGTTAATAGATTATTTGATTTCTCTGTCTGAAGACGAATCCCCAGAAGTTAATGAAAAAGCGCACAATGTGTTGCACACAATAAATGAAAACTACATGCAAAATTACAATATGAAATCACTGATTGATTCATTGGAAGATAAATTTTACAGTTTACTTACAAGATTGCCCACAATTATTAGACGATCAGGTAAGATCTTATCAATCATATATAAAAGTTTTTTCATATTATTATTATTTGGGGGTATGGTATATATGATAGAATGGATGTATGGAAGTATAAAGTGGAGTGTGAACATCTTCCCCAAAAATACCATCCACGGTTGGTTGTGTTGAGTAGGATGGTGACTCCACTAGGTGTGCCGACGTTTGACCCCGACGTCTGGTCATTAGATGTTCTTGCCGAATTTGTTTGTATGTTGTTATCCGTGCGATCAAGTATTTTCGTGAGAAAGCGTGCTCGCGTGCGCGCAGCAAGAATGTGGTGCCGGGCTGCCGCTTTATAGGGGCATACTTTATAGGCGGCCCTCACAATTAGATATAATATAATTATTAAACATAAATATGGAAATCAAAATGTATTGTGTACTCACCTTTATATTTTCCAGATGATAATGAACAATTAGCATATTTGAATCAATTCGCCGGCTATTTAAGATTATTTGGAAAGCAAAGATTGCCTCATATTATGAGGTCCCAGGCTCACATGCAAAGATTGCTTTTAGCTCTTGTATATATTATGGTGATAGATTGCAACAACGTGTCTCTTCTACAGACAGCAAACGTGAAAGATTTAGACGATCCTGCATATTTTTACGGATCGGATTCATGGAGACAATTTAAGTTTATTAAAAATAATTCATGTAAAGAGAAACTTGTTGCAATATGCAAACTGCTCGGAGAATTTGGAGATTTTAGAATATTAATCGACACTATTCTCGAGTTCATGATGGATGCACCACAACACAGGAAGGAATTGAGTTTGCTACTTAACTGGTTCTTAGGTGACACAGGATACATATATATATATATATATATTTGAAGAATAAATGTTATTAAGACAGGGTTTTTATATAGATTTTCGTTGTTTCAGTTTCTGTTAAAGATTCGTCTTCTTCATATTTATATAAAGAAATCATAGACTTTTACACAACACAGGAAGTATGGTACTTGCCTATAGAAGCAACCGAGGATACTCCTTTGATACAGGCACAGAGCAATATAGTGCAGTGTTGCCTTTTGACAGAAGGATTAGGCCTTATAGCACAAAATTTACAACATGACTATGATAGATATCTTCTAAAAACCTTGTATTTAATTATTGAAAGAGCAGGTATGTCGTTAACGGTGAGAGAGCTGAAATCTTTTTATAAACAAATAAAAATTTTCGATAATTTTAGGCAGTGGAAACAGTTTAATCAGCTATATTGGAGTTCGTACTCTCGAAAATGTCGCGGAAGCACAGCAATATAGGATAATCAGTGATCTGTTACGTGCTAACGTAGATTATTTTTCTTATCACATTATAATGAAATTACGTCAAATAGATCGCAATCCTGGCGTATTTGACGTTATCAAAGTTGTTATGAAATACAGCAGATTAGATTTTTTGCCACACTTGAAGGGAATTGTAGAGGATGTACTTAGGCAACTAAGTACCCCTTATCGCCAAAAAGATACTTACTCGTTCCTGAAGATATTTCATACGTTTATCATGTGCATAAAAACGTTAATAAACTGGGACGATACAAAAGTAACAAAAGAAAATGCACGAGATGCTACAAATAATCCTTCGGAGACAATTATTCTTTCTTTGTTAGACTATTATAATGCAAAGAAGATTGATGAAAAAATTGAGGATGACATTGAAGAAATAGGATCAGACATAAATATATCAGATACTGAGCTACCGGAAGAGACAAATGAGGATTACCTAGATCCCAATGCAGAAGGTAATAAGAATTATATTTATTTTTATAGATTGCAAAATTTACTCACTATTTATTATATGTTCCAGACCAAAAAGACAAAAAGTTACCAACTCATATAAAGATAATCATAGAAGTTATGAAACGTTGTATACACTTTCTACCTTTGAAGGACGTACAAAAATCACTAATGGCAATGCAAACGCTTCAAGAGGGTTTACCGATACTAGTTGAATGGGAAGATGAACTACTACCTATTGTGCATCAGTTGTGGCATCCATTGACCGACAGATTTAACGATAAAAATGTTCTTGTAATTAATCATGCATGGCAACTCTTGCATGTACTCGCCAACGTATCGAATGACTTCATCAGAAGCAGAACTTTACGGTAAAATATCTATATTATTTCACCGAATAATATATTAGAAAAGCAACTAACACGTCGAGCATTATAATGCCATGATTGATCTTTTACACACAGAGAGGTATTGCCATCTGTGTTTAAATTCCTGACCGAGTCTTCTAAAGAAAGTATTAATAAGAGTTCAGTAAATATTTACAAATTTACACAAACGTACAAATCACAATACGAATTGTTATCTACGATGGGAGTAATCGTGCGACTCTTGAAATTGTGTGAGCGTGAGTTATGGCAAATATTAAGTAATACTGAATCGTACCTTAGTGCACGTCAACACACTGTTTTACAGGTAAGATCATGATAGAAGTATGTATATTCTTGCATACGCATAAATACTTTTAACCACTTATTATTTAATTAATAGGCGTGCTGTGTAAAATTGTACAAAGATATTGCTGATTATAATGGAGATATCGCCTGGGTGAAATGTCTCAGTATTTGGAATTCAAAAGTTGCACAAATAGATGCAACTGATGCAACACTTAATATGAATAATTTGCTGGTACGTTAATATTTAATTATGATACGTGATTTTTGCAGTTACTATGAATTAAGATCTAATGTTATGTAATGTAAAATGTTATTTTGCGTTATTTTTCAGATTCCAGATATTGCTCCGTCAAATGAATATTACAGAAATGTAAATGAAATCATTACATACATCCAAGAGAAAACCATCCACTATTGAACAAACATATTAAAAATATATGAAAAATGACTTAAGAACCATTTTTTTGTATTTTCCTGCAGTTGGGAATATTTTCAATCTATTAAAGTTATATGACACATTTACATCTAGACTTCCAATTGGTCATTTCATTTAAGAATCGTAATAGTGTAGAGGCCTTAAAAATGTGATAAACAAGTAATGTAAATAATAAATCAAAGTTTTTCAAATAACAATGTGCCATTCAATTACAAAACGTCTTTATGCTGAAGTAGTATAAAATATTAATCATATAAAAAGTAAATAGATTTATTCGATTATTTTTTAATTTTTAAAGTTATATATAAATAATGGATCAGTGATGACATAAGTTAATTTATTCAAATATTTGTAGATTTACTCATGTATACTAAAGAATGAAAAAATTTTTTGACAGAAAATTTTTATTTGTATATAATTCTAACATTTTATAATTATTTTTCCACATTTTACAATAACTTACATATAATTATACCTCTTTTTACTATCTACAAAGCAATACATTATAAAACAAAAATGTGTAAGGTGCTCTGTGTATGTATGTATGTATATATACATTACATATAGGTACGTTTATATTTACATATAATCTCTCCAGTTTAAATTAACTTTAATATGTATATGATAATGAATATTGCATTCTTTGCACATACACACGCACACACACATCTTAATATAAATTTTATATTAATTCCAACATCTTTTACGCGCGCTAAATCGTTTGTTTGATTTTGAAATTGGAAAAGCTAATTAAATTACTAATCAGCTTTCAAAGCAATTTAAAGTTTTTGCAACATTTTCCTAATCTGGCAATTACATAGCAACCACTATTTCAAATAAAAGAAATGCACATATATAAATGCAAATAATTATAATAAAACTTCTTTTTTTTTTTCAACTTGCTGTTCTGAACTATTTTCTATTTTAGAGTATTTTAATTTTTAAAATTATGTAGATAATGAATCAGAGTGATATATAAAAATTTAGTTATACATATATATGAGGCATTCTCTGTCAAAAAGGCCACCACCCCTGCCCACTTAAATTTTTTAGATAAAATGCTCTAAAAGGGCTTAAAATTTTCGTTGAACTAACCATTTTTCGATGCCGTATGGCCTTTTTGAAAATTCAAAATGGCGAACCCAGAATCGTGACTACAATGGAGTGACAAAAATTTTGTGTTCTTTTAAAATCACATTTCTTTACATGATATCTCTCGCAAATCTTATATGACATTCTTTTAAAAATTTATCATAAGACACAGTTTGCAAGACATTTGAAATATACAAGTATATAAAATGCATAAACATCTTACACATGACATCGTTATAAAGAATTATGAATTACAGAAAAAGATGCAAAACATCATTGTTCACAAATTCTAGATTACATTTTGCAATTGTGAAAATGAAATTATTAACAATATTTATTTTCTTAATTAAATTATCATATTTTTCTCTTTTGCGTATCAAACAAATATCTACTTCTATTTAGCATTGTATCATATATATTAATATATTAATATTTTTAATGCATAAAATGTATTATGAACATAATATTATTTATAGTTGTCTCTATAAATTGCCGATTCTTGCTTTGATTTATATCAAAAGTGTACAGATATCGAAAGAAATCTCCTACCTTTTACAGAAATTGTTGTACAATTAATAAAGAAGCAATTATACTTGAGCATGTTATCAGTTACTTTAATGTAGTTTAACGATCAATGATCATGGTCCTTTCTCGTCATACATTGATCATCACACTTTAAAAGATTCAGCTCATCATCGCATATATGTGTGTATGTTCTGTACCAGATTAACAGAGTAAAATATATATATTTTACGTATATTTTTATTTAGGATTTTTAAGATTGAAAGATTTTTAGGTAAGATAATAAAGTATTAGCATTTACCTTGTGTTTTAAAATTAGCTATTTATAAAACAGTATATCTTACAAGTTATTTTTAGGAAAAATTCTTGCCTATAGTGAACAGATTCATAAATATTACACAATTCTAGAAAAACGAGGCATCATTTCCATGCTTGCTTTTGAGCTTTTTGGGATGCTAATTTTTTGGTAATATACGATGAGATCAACAGTGCCGCGAGTACTATCACAATAAGATAATAATCAAAGTCCTCTTTTAGGACGTCGAATGTTTTAGATGGTGCCACTCTCGTATAAAACAGGTCTGCAAATTATTTTGTAAGAAGTCATTTATGAAAATGAGTAAAATCAAATACATTAATGCCATACTCACCAAGACCATGTACAAAAACTAAACAAGTACTTTCAAGGCCACTGGGACTAGTATGAATACCCATAACCCTAGAAACGCTTTGATTATAATTAATAATGGCATCCATATGGACCGGAATTTCGGGCATGTATGGTATTACTCCTTCTTCTCGCATTTCAGGATTAATAGGCCGTCGTGGATCCACCATCATCCACGGTAATTCTAATATTCCACCGTTGGCTAAAGCAACTATTGAAAATACATTAAAATAAGTAAATATACACGTACCACTCATTTCATATTTGAACATATCCACGTAATAAAATTGGCTTTTTCTTTCAGTTTATGGAATCATAATTTTACATACCTATTATATGTTTGCTAGTGATACCTTTTTCAGTGATTGTTTCCTGCATATACTCTATAGATGCAGGAAAAATAAAAGCTTGCCTTTCTACAACTGGCAATTTGGTTGTTGCTAAAGAAGAGAACACTAAAACGTCCAACAGTTGTTATAAGTTATTAAATTGACAATACAAGAGTATATCTGTATCTTGGAAAAAATAGGCAATGTTCAAAATTCATTAGACGATAAGAACCTTTTAGTTATATTGGAAATTTCAATTAAAAATAAAAGCTATTTATGTCCAACATCCTTTTACGAATATTTTCTAACATGCAGATAGTACATTTTAGAAAAGACAATATCTCTTCTATCTTAAAGTTAAAATGATTAATAGACCAATAGCCAATTGATATTAGGCCTTTTTCTTCCACGATACAAACTGAAAATTAACTATATAGTCTTCACCTGTGATGTTGCTCTGTATCTTTCCTTCATAGAGTTCTAACGTAGCAATTTCTGTTCTACGTCCTTTCTCATTAAAATAGCTGTATACCAACCAATTTTTCGAGTGCACAATATGGATTGGACCACGTACTCTTTTGTGCGTGATAGAAAAAATCATAGCCCCAGATACTACATCTAGTAGATATAAATTAAGCGTATCTGTAAAATGAGAAAGTGTTAAAAGTATTTTCAATAAATAGTACCGATTGACGTGCAATGATGGACAGAGATATACTTACTTTTATGGGCATGTCCGATGCCTTCTGTCACTACGGCCACTAGATTAGGATTAATGTACTTATACAATACTGATCTATCACTTAAAACTCTCCCTTGGGAGTGCACACGTTCTATCGGATTTTTCGCTACGACTTGCGTTATTCTTTGGTTTCTCGGCGACAACAACAGCTCCCACACTTTGTGAGCGATTAATTCCTGCACCGATCATCAAAATGATCAGAGTCTATTGTTATAATCGTACGCTAAATATACATCTACATGTAACAAACCTGAGTTGTGCTGTATGAAAGAGAGAAGCCGGATAATATTCCTGTCGTTTGATCAGCAGTAAAGAGATACGTGTTTTCGAGGGCAGCTGCAACCGCGGTAGCACTGTCGGGATAAACATGAACTTTATCCCGTGCGTCAAGAATGAGGATACCGCGCAAAAAGTCATCGGTCGCTACGTGCAATAGCATAGACTGTTTTATTTTGTAACCAAGTTTCACCAGTCCGTCCAATGACTGTCCGGTAATCGGATTGAAGGTATATATAACACCCTCTCCGGTTTCCTATTGTAACGGCAAAAAGCAATGTCATCTATATGAGATGAACACGAAGGCAAGGATTATACATTTATTATTGAATGTAATATATTAATGTGCATCTTACCTTGTCCTCTGCTAATAATGCACATTGAGGTGGATGAGGAAAATGTCTGCTGCCCCTTTGTACATACAAGATCATCGTATTAGACAGTTTTGTGAAACCACGGATATTAGGCAGCCTGAGTTGCCAGATAATTTCGCCTTTTCTGGTTTCAATACCATACAACTGCAAACAGTTTAGAATGTAATGATTTGTAATGTAAGATGCCCCATGGTCTACATGGACTCATACCTTTCCGGCGGATGTAACGGCTACAATCATTTTGTGCAAGCCAAATTTATCCTGCACCAGATCACTACGTTGATTGGATTGCTGTGGTACTAAATCCAGTATTGTTTGAAAGAATGCTCTGGCTTGATTAATCTGCGAAGTAATCCTTCGAAGAAACATACTTGGAACGTCCCCTGTTTAAAAGCAATATAGCAAAATTAGAAAACATACATCCCCGAATAACGTACTATCGAAATCCGTGGGTTGGATGAT
The DNA here is from genome assembly GCA_003063835.1 of Aphaenogaster floridana. NCBI lineage: Eukaryota > Metazoa > Arthropoda > Insecta > Hymenoptera > Formicidae > Aphaenogaster > Aphaenogaster floridana. Next base: position 80,205 of record NJRP01000100.1, on the reverse strand, counting down.
ACAGCAGAAAGACATAAAAAATTAGATGATGACTAGGAGAATAATAGCAAACTGCATATGCTATGATTATCAAGCCGTTGTAGCATTATGAAATTTTCTCAGCAGGTTTAATGACTTTTTACATATACAATGATTATAGAAGTCATAAAAAACTTTTCATGCATTTTACGCAGCTGGTTATCATGTATCAATGAAATTGCTACATTATTCAATAATATTTCATTACATCTGAACTCAACCATATCAAA
>NJRP01000100.1:54391-64785 GCA_003063835.1 Aphaenogaster floridana | reverse complement strand
GTGTGTGTGTGTGTGTGTGCAGGATGGTCTCTAATTTGCGATGCAGCGAGTTCGTGGAGAATTAAATAACAGGAATGTTTATAACTTTATTGTCCAGTGATTTCCGGATCATAAGAGCTTGAAGTTCAGGGTCACGGTTAGCTAGTAGAAATAAAAATTGCTTGATTTTTCACGGATTCGAAATTATTATGAATTTGGGCATATCTTCTCGCTTAATATTGATAGGAATAACTCTGAAAATATTTCTGAAATGATTCTGAAAAATATTTCCATCGAATATTAGTGAACAGCTCTTAATTTTAATGAGTTAGGAAAGATATCGTAGAAATCTCTTATTGCAGGAAAATTATTGAATAAAAATTAATGGATTATAAAACTAAAAGTGTGTTCTTCTCTGCAATCGCAATAATTAAAAATGAACATATTAATAATTGATAAAGTATACACATATTGATAATTTAAATACGATTAAATAAATGAAAACAATCATACTTACTGACATGCAAACATTATTGCTGCTAAACTGTTCTCCAACTTATACTTAAGCAAACTTTATGTAGTGCCAACAGAAATATTAATAAAGCATGCCATTTTCAAATTAAGGAAGGAAAAGCTGTTTCAAGGATTAGAAGAACAAGACAAATATACGTCGCTAACAATGTTATAAACTACACTATTTCGTAATGATTTTATTGTATCGTTTATTTGAAAAAGTTGTTTTCAAAATACATGTAAATAAAAAATAAATGCTTCCTAGTGCCATATAGAATATGCGTTTATGTAATCATGTTACTCACATTGAAATTGTCATTGTTAATAATTTTTCCACAAGGAAAACGAGATAATCGAAATTAATTTCGAGGCCACTATTTTTGTTACCAATTCGCTATCAGGTCGACAGCAAAAGAGTGCATAGAAAATACATAAGTTGTAGAAACATACGTCCTTTTGTAAAGTAAATTTACAAAATTAACGTGAGGTATCTCATTGTTGTAAATCAGATTTTTAAAAACTTATAAAAGCGATGGGACGCTCTCTTATGCTGTCCTGTTAGTATATAAATAACGAATTCTGTTGTATATACGAAAATAGACAAATGTTTATAACTTACTCATAATTAAAGTTACATATCCTAGCACATATACATATATTTGTAATTTCTACAGAATTTCTACTCCCATCGTTTGGTTTTCTTGCATTCTATCTAAATTGACAATATTAAGTTGCATCTTTACTTTCATATCCCTTTTTCTTTCTGTCCTCATTTCCTGTTTCGCCCATTCACACGCTAAATTGCTCCGTTTAAGGATTATATTTTGTTTATATGCAATCTGAGAGCATTATTCACGTACACAAACAAAAGTTAGAAGCAGATTCGTGATGACTAGAATATCTTTACATTTCATACATTCATTCTTTTTATACTTATGTGCAATAGTCCATAATAAAAAACATAGATGTTATCTTAAATTGTAATATATAACTTTGGTTCATAGCAATCCCTCAATGATTTCGTTAAAAAGAGAAAAGATGAGAAAGTAATTCGCATCCTACGATCTCCGTTAAATGCAAAAGTTGTAAGTAGTGTAATTTAAATTATATCATGCCCAAATTAAAACTTATTATTGGAAAATACAGGCAATGTATATGCTGTATCCATCTTATTAGTAGTGTTATAATTATTGTTTTGTATTAATTCTGCAAATTTGTTTCATTTTAGTAATCAGAAATCATAAATAATATTAAATGTCTTGTATAAAAAAAAGCATATAAGATCGGAATAAAAATGACAAATGTTGCTGCATTGTTGCTGATAATCCCCTTTGGCAGTATGCGATATAAAAGAACAAACGCGCGTAGTAAGTACCTGAAAATTTGTAAAATAAGTGCACTACTTACAAAAAATGCAATTTATGCATTACATTATAATACATAATTGTAGTATATTATTATGCTTAACTAATGCATTATTATACATATGCAGTATACACATACATATCAAAAATTTAAACTATCTTAAACTGCAATAAACGAAGTTAAAAGATGTTGAAGTTAATCATTTAAGACATACATTTTTAATTTAGAGAATATTTTAGCAATTTATTCTCGTAATTTTTCAAAATAGATATATAAATATATTTTATCGCTAAAGAATTATTATACATATAATTATTTAGCGATTATTATATTTTATTTCAAACGTGTCACACAAATCAAACAAAAAACAGACATTAACCGCAGTATTTTAATTAATCATGTGATTTCATGATAAGACCTATTGGTGCATAAAGATTTCAGAAATAAAAAAAACCCAAAATTACATCTTAAAAGATGTAGATTCAATTAAAATTTAGAGTATGCTTCTATGCTACATTATGTACACCTAGTAAGCTGTAATATGCCTTTTTGTTTGCTTCTTATAACATTTTGAGACTAGAACAGCCAAAACGATCATTGATCGCTAAGCCTTCTTATGCAACCGTAAAATTTGTGTTCGTAAACTAATTAATATTAATGATGTAAATTGTAAGAGCAAAGTCTATGTTTTTCATTGTTTCGAAATTGCTTCGTATCTTCTTTTAAAAATAAGACGTGAAATCATTCTTTTAAATAACTTCTCAGCCACTCTGATAAATGTTTTTCTCTCAATTTTGAAATATTATAAATTATTTGGGAATTTGTTTTGAATATAAAGTTTAATTTGAATATAATTTTTTATAAAAAAAAACATACAGTGTATTTAATATGTTTTACAAATGGAAAACATGGCACAAAGGTCCTATCTTTACTATCCTACGCTTTCAAATATAAAAAAATAGTATGATCACAAGGATAATATCCATTTCATCGGTTTATCATTGAGTTTTTAGAGAGCATATATAATATCTATATTAATAAAACTTTTTTAGCTAAACATAAAGAAAAACCTGTAAAAAAAGAATATAATCGCGATTATGATCGATTAATAAGATAATGAATTAGAGACAATGATATGGGCTTAACTTTATAGCAATACTTATTTGTACAAGATATCTATCTTTCTAAATCATCGTACTAGTTTTTCCGTAATTTTTATGTAAACAATTTTCATACAAATAAATGGAAGAGAGTGAGATATACTATGGTATTTAAGAAAATACATTGTGCTATATTTATATATTTCAATTTAGATGGACTTTGCATTGCTGTATACTTGTTATCAGCGTTTTGTGTTATCAACTGCTACACTTCTTTTGATTATTATTTTTACAAAGAATATTCAGTTTACACGTGAAAGATTCGAATAATATTAGGTCAAATTGCACCAACGCAAAAACTTGTACCATCTTGAAATCCCATTACAAGCACAAACAGAAAACATTATGTTATAAATAGAAAATTATATTGAAATCCTGCAATACACGTACAAAATCATATTAAAATATTCTCCGTTTTTAATTTATCAAAATAAAATAAATATTAATGCACATATACAATATGTCATTATTCTTTTCAACACACAGGCATGTTGCAATTTTAAATAACAAATATCTCATATGCATCTTTATCAAATTTAATTCGCGTAATTATTACACAAGATTATCGATTTTCCTTCTCTAATAATATTAGGAATATTATGAAATTTCTGTGTTACGTTATTTTATGGCAGTATTCTGTATGCATATCATACATTTCTTATCGGAAGTATTGATAAAAATAAAAATCTCAAATTCCTCAAAAACTGGAAAGACAAACATGCTACCTCTATCTAAAAAATCATTATGCACTCCAATTTTTCCAACCATCTTGATTTTTTAAAAATTTCCATATTTGTTAGTAAAATATATATATTGTCTAAAACTGATTGATTAAAAGTGCTTGTAAAATTTATTTGATTTTTCGTTGCTATGGCACTGCATGTTTAAATAATTCTATAATGCCAGTTTTACATCTCGTAAAACTTTTCAGCAGGTGATTGTTATGATAGCTATCGCTATATGTACTAAAATCAATGTTCCTACTATTGTAAATGTAAAAAAGTAAAAAATCTGGCAGCCCTGATAAGTAAAGCTTCGGTACTTAATGCTTTTAATCATCACAGCACATTTACACTGTATTATCGATTTGCAGGACTGCAATATTAATTAACAGAGATTCTCTTGTAGAATTAAAAAAAAATGTCATGAGCTGTTTTCCACTAAACTATTGACTGCACATTACTATGGTCACATATCCTTTTATCATTATGCAAATATATGTATAAATGCAAGTTTAAGGAAAGACACCTGCAAGCTTGTAACTTGTAAACTTCCTCCTGCAAATGTTGCTAAATATTTATTCTATCCTTTTTTTCTTCTTACTTTCTCGTTGTCTAAACTTTCTGGTCGTGAATTAGCATCACGACTCGCGTTGAGACCAGGAAGTTTTAAATTGTACTCTTTCCGTAATATGGTATATTCTATAGCTGCCAGAGAATAATTCGTTAAAATGCATGTACTATTCATCTTCTCTTTAAAACATTCATATTTTTTCTTTGCATTTAATGATCAAATTCATTTTGATCTGTTGCTTTATATACGTGTATACCTATGATTCCCTTCAATTCCTTTCGTCGTTTATAACATAATGCACCTTCTTTGTCGACGTTTTTGCGGTTCAGGTCTTAAAACGGCGCGTACTGCCTCGTCGAAGACCTGCTTCAGTCCACGCTGTGTGAGAGCGGAACACTCCATATATTTCACCGCGCGAACCTATAACAAACACATTGCGCTTACTATTCTATATAAAAAGATAGATTATATAATAGAAAATTTATTTCTAGATACCTTGTTTGCCAACTTTTGTCCCTGCTCACGCTTAATAGCACTAAGGCCCTGTTCAGCTAAGGCAGTAAGCGTTTCACGGTCATCTCGTAAGTCTATTTTAGTTCCAACGAGTATCATTGGTGCATCTGGGCAGTGATGTTTTATTTCAGGGTACCATTTACTGGTGACATTTTCGAATGACGAAGGGCTCGTTACTGAGAAACAAATGAGAAACACATCTGTCTGAGGATAGGAGAGAGGACGCAATCTGTCGTAGTCTTCCTGCCCCGCTGTATCCCACAGCCCTAGACTAACCGGAATTCCATCGACAACCATTGGTGCAGAATAGTTGTCAAACCTAGGCAAAACATTACAGATTTAGCATATATTCGGTATCACATTTTTCAATCTGCTTTCAAAATTTGTCTATTGCTATTTATTAGTATTAAGTATTTTACTTAAAATCTCAGTTAAAATAACAAGAATAAAAAGAAAAGAAACTTTATTCACTGTTTATATTTTCATTTACTTGCTTATATTTGAACTACAACAAACCATATGAACCAATAAAGATATTGCTGAATGAGATGGAGCCTAACAAAAATAGATTTGTGAGAATCTAAAGGACAGGAAGTAACAAAAAGATGACTTAAAATGAATTACTTCCTGTACATAGCAGTTAGGTATCTCATACTCTGCTACTATTATTAGCCACTCCGTTTGATTGGTCTAAGAAAGAGAAACTAAGGCAAAAACTTATGCTATAAAGTATCCCTTTAACAGGCTGTAGCTCGTGTGGAAGTAGGAGATTCCTTGGCAGAGAAAGCAGACGTACAATCTCAATAACATAAATAGGGATATACTTACACAGTAGGTACATACTCCCCAGGAAAACTGTCTGTCGTATACGATATCAACATGCAGGTCTTTCCTACTGTCCCATCTCCTACCACTACACATTTTATTGGTCTACCTGAGCTCATGATTTATAATCTACAAGAAAAGACGTAAACATCATTAGCGTCACTACAGAGTCTAATTGTTCAACAATATATTCAATCTATTATACTTGGTTATTATATAATATTCAATCTATTATATTTAGTTATTTCGTGACATTAAGTCTTAAAACGCCATATATCTAACAACGTTACACTGATGTAATTGACGAGAAATATCAATAGCAATTTCAGTCAGCGACTTTCAAGACGACACCCGCGATTCACAATTAAAAATACAATAAATATAATAAACTAATAGACAGCTAATACACACGCGGTACACTTAGCACGAAAGCCGTACTTAAATTCACATAATTTATACTTATTAAGAGACGCAGGACAAGTGTGGCGGCAATCGCATAAATCCCATAAATATAAAGTGCAAGTTTTTCGTTAGGGATCGCCTGCGATCTACGAGTTCGTGACTCACTTTCCCTCGCGTTACGGATATCGGGGCACAGACATCGCGGAGCGGGACAAGCTCCGTTTCTCCGAAGGGCTCGCCCTAAGTGCCGCGCCGTTGCACGCGCGCGCAGCAGGTAAACAAGGACCCAGATCGGCCAGAGACCGACGAGAGATCCCGCACTCTTTGCCGGATATCCAACTGGGGGTTAAGAGGAGGAAGAAGAAAAGAAGATCCCGCACTCACCGTGTGTGCACGAGGGAGGGTGGCTTATCCGTTTGTCCGTGCGAGAATCGCCGAGCGCGACGGTTGCGGGGTGCGGGCTCGCGTGTATACGTGCGTGCGCGTGCCGTGTCGCGTCGTGTTTGTGTACGGTGCCGCGGCCGTGCGTCTCAAAAAATCACAAAAGCGGGTGCCATGACAGTGCGTCGCGGTTTTCGGGGCTGGCTGACTGGCTGGATGGCTGGCTGACTGCTCGCTCGGTGACAGATGTTCGGCGGTCGCCTCGCACTCCCGCCTCCCGCCGCCCTTCCTGCCCCTCCTTTCCGCGAATCTTTTATTGTACGGGGAAGTGACAGGCCGCGACGCTGTCCCTATGCGCGTCGCGTGTCGCGTCCCGCGGAGGTTAAAAACCCGTCCAGAAGGGCACGGCGCGGCCGTACGAACGCACGCGCGCGGCGCGGCCGGCCAATCGCGGAGCGCACGGAAAAATCGGCCAATGATCAGGGCGATTCCGTGACATCGCCTCGCTCTCATACGAATCGCGCGTGATCCCCGCAAATATTGGTTTGTTTCTGCGGTCGAGTTTCTTGCGCCCTCATCATCACTTCCCCTTCCCTCTTTTCGTCGTGCGACAGGTCGTCTTCCTCGAATTTTTGTTTTTTGCACAAAGTGGAATCGAGGATATTTTTGTCGAAATTTAGGGTGGGAGACCCAGAGTAAACATTTACTTCTTTCCTTTTCGCTCTATGTGTAATATTTGTACACCTATCTCATTTTAAGCGTAGAATATGTAACAGCGCATCTTCAAAGATCAGACTTGAGAAATCTTAAGTAGAGAAGGAAGATTCCACTGAGATGGAGAGGATAGAAATCGATAAAGAAAAAGAAACACGAAAGCGAAACTGACATTGAGTTCCTTGGAGAATAAAAATTTTAAATAAATTGTGACCGGTTTAGACAACACTTGTCTTGTTGATTCATGAATGAATGAATCGCAGATATTCTAATAGCATATTATTTTCTAAAGAATTGCCAATTACGAACTAAAGGAATCATGAATGTGCCGAATGTTGTTTACCTCATTTCTTCAAGAAATAACGCTTTTATATGGAATGCCGATGGTAAATATAGCATTATTATATCAGTATATTTAATATAATTTATTTAATTTGATGTTTTGCTTTATTATAGATTGGCTGAGGCTTCGACGGGATCACAGAATAATCGGCGAGTTAGTGGGCTCCTTCCCAAAATCGACTAGACAAGATATATTTTTGGGTCTCCCGTTGCTTTTGTTGCCAGAAGAAGTGACTCTGTTGCTCGAAAAGAAAATCGCTCATCTCATAGAGTGTACAGGTCTAAAGGTACAGCCGGATGAATCATTAAGCCAAAAATTTCAGGAGTACAGAGACAAACTGTTCCTGGAGCAAGCAGATTGTTTGAAAGACAACAGAAAGAAACAGGTAGTTATTATCTGTATATACATTTAATTTTTGTATATGTTAAGAAGAATATATGAGAGGATTTTATAATAGAGTGGCATTATACAATTTTCTCTTAGATTATCTCTATGATGGGCAAGATTGTAGAAGGAAAGAAACGCAAGATGTTAGGCTTGCATACGAGCAAAAAGAATATGAAGAAGCCACTGGATAAGAAGACGCAGGAAGCCTTGGATAATATCGAAATTGATACTGAAAGTTTGCTTGAGGAGGAACTGGCTAAATTACCTAAATTGAGCAAAAATGAAGCACTAGTCCAAATACATACAGGTATTGCAAGAGATAATAATCTAAGTATACACATTTGATCATATGACAATAACAATTTACTTCTACATTAGCATATCCATGGTATGGCAAAGATGATATAAAAATAGTGGAATGGAAATATCCGCTTACGCCCGATCAACAACTTAAATATAAGATATACAAAGATCTTTGGGAGAGGCAGTATTATATCACCAGTGGAGAAAAATTCGGTGGCGACTTTCTAGTGTATCCAGGTACAATTCGCTTGTCTTTATATTGCTCTGATCTGCAAATTACAGCTATGCGTGCTATAAATCATTGATAAATCTCTCTATGTATAGGTGATCCAATAATGTTCCATTCACAATACTTAGTACAGTGTAAACGCAAGGACGAAGAGATGCCTGTTACAGAAATTGTGACACAGTGCAGACTCAGTTGTCATGTTAGAAAGGCATTGGTGTTTGCTACGTATCACGAAGAAGAAGATATAGTGAAATACCAATCTTTTCAATGGACAGAATGTAGTGCTAATGCAAACAGCTGATATAACAAGGAATTATTTTACTTCTTAGCCCCAATTGGATATCTGGAATTATTTTACTTAAACATTTAAATTATATTTTCGTTTTTTTTGTACGACGTTATTTTTTATGAATGTCTCCACATGTATCCCGATAATTTTATGCCACAGGTTGAAAATTAATTAGTTATACTTCAACTTGAAATCTTCTATTATAAATTGTGTTAGTAAAGATTAGAATAGTTTCATACAATAGCCAGATACATAGTCACAACGATATATTCATATAAACATTAGGATTTTGATAGTCAAAGTTTTTACATGTTTCCTACATATTTATAGTTTGTCTATTAATTTGAATCGATTATGTTGAGGAATAGGAATAATATTAAAGTGTTTCTTATATATAACTTGATTTTCACGGCCGCTATAATTGCGTTTAATCCAAGAGTGCTCCCAGTCAAGATCAACTTTCTCGCAAGTTACTATTACTTTGCCTGGTTCCATAGCAAATAAAGATCCGTCTCGCCCAAAACCAACCTATGTAAAATCAGAAATATATACGATATATAAAACTTGCAATAATTAAAAGTGCCATAATTAATACTTACATAAAGACCCGGATGGAATCTGATTTTTCGCTGTGTAACCAACAGCCTGCCCACTTGTACATTAGTTCCATCCTGTACTTTCCATCCTCTGTGTTTTGGTCTGGCGTGGCCACCTTTGTTGCTGGTGCTAGTACCGCTTTTCTTTGAAGCGTGTCTGACACATCCTTTTGCTAAATGAGACAATTTTCATTAACTATAATGTACAAATAAAAAGCAAAATAATAGCAGTTCATTAGCAGTTTGCCAGCAGATTCGATAGAATATTGCGGTAGATTGGCACTAACAATAAGTTCATTAAGGTTCTGTCAACGCAACCTGTCGACATAATCTGGCAACAGATTTTATTATTGCAGCGCTAGCAGTCAACGTGTTCGGACGTGTTTCGTCCCGAAAGAATTTTTTTTAGATTTGCTGATGCAATCGGCACTCGGCAGTTTGTGTATAGCAATAAGAGTGAATGAGGAGGTATCCCTGTGTGGGGTGGATTTAGAAATGTGTCAAAATAACCACAAGGAATAGTCCGGTTGACGGCACGTTAAATACTAAAAAAAAAAAACTGACAACAGATTGCTAGTACAAACCGAGATCATTTTGTAACCATTTAAATGATATAATACAATTAAAAATGACAGATTTTGCTCGGTTTTTACAAACTAGTTGTCATCATACTCTACTAACAGATTCTGTTATTTATCTGCTAATATTCTGTCAACAAAATTTAAAGCAAACACTTTGCAAAATTTGTTTTCGATAGATTTGGTTATCCGGACATGTCTAATTATGCACAACATATATTAATAAAAATAATATATCAGCATACAAACCCAAGTTATTGATATTGCAGGATATTAGAGTTTGCCGGGCGTTTTGTAACCCAAGAGAAACCAATTGTGACAAGTGTGCCATCTAAAAAAGGTCTTGCGTTTATATCTTTTGAAGATAATATCCAAATTTATTTATAATGTTATGTTATTATCATATTACATTTATGTTAGCAGAACAAACCCAACAAATTGCTCCAAATCAACATCAGAGACCTCACGTGCCAAAAGGACGAAACCCCGGACTCAGGAACGCCAATATCGAAGAATAAATTCTC
>NJRP01000100.1:39976-51972 GCA_003063835.1 Aphaenogaster floridana | reverse complement strand
TTTCGTTTCGTCGGCTCGCTTTCCCATTTGTGAGTCGTTCAGATGAGCCACCATACAGTTGTTTCTCCATCTCCGTAAAATATCCCCAAGAGACGATTTCTTTCACATGGTTGTCATTATGCTGTAGACTTGTAGTGTGGGTACTCAGGATCTTCTCAGATCTTCTGAATCTAAAGTTTCGACAGCTCGCTGGTACAGAGCATAATCGTGGAAAATGCCGCCGAACACGGAGGATCTGCAGAAGCTAGAGGAGGAGGCGATCGCCAGGGGCACGAAGTACGTTGCGAACCTTCTGCAGCGGCCGGGCCAGCTGGAGAAGATTGACATGTATAAGCGTAGGATCGGCAGGAAGAAGGCGTCCGTCGAGACCATGCTGAAAACCGCGATGCAAAGCCAACTGGACGGAGTCAGGGTCGGCTTCGAGCAGCTACAGAGCTCCCTGGAAAGTATCGCCACTATCAAGGACGACTTGGATAACATTAATCAGTTGTTCAGCTCGGTTCTAAAGCTCAGTTCCAGGCTGCAGGCGGTGCAGGAGGAAAACATGCGTCATTCCCAATACGTCATCGCGAAGGAAAACCTGAAGCACATATTCACCGTCCCCGAGAGTGTCGAGAAGACGAAGCAGTGGATAAACGAGGGTAAACTGTTGCACGCACACCAAAGCTTGATGGATCTCGAGACCTCCAGGGACGAGTTGTTGTATGAACTTCACAAATTGCCGAATCAATCGACGGCGGACACGGTTATGCTGAAGGCTTACTTCGAGGACGTAGAAATGCTCTCGCAGCTTATGGAGAAGCAGATAAGGCTAGTGCTGAGTCGGACTTTAAACACAGTCAGGAAGGAGCCCACCGTCATAGTAACACCTTTGCGAATTATAGAGAGGGAGGAGAAAGCGGATCAGTTCGCCATTCAAAGGCACAAGCAAAGTGGATTTATGGCCCCAGGTAGACCCAAGAGATGGAAGGAGATGGCAATGAAGGTGTTGGAAAAGTCAGTCGCCAATAGAATCGAGGGGACTCAGGTAGATGAGAGAGCAGACAACAAAATGTGGCTGGTGAGGTATCTAGAACTCACGAGACTCCTGATTCTTGAGGATCTGAGAGTAGTGAAGACTCTATGCAGACCCTGCTTTCCACCTTGGTACGACATAGTGAGGACTTTTCTCAAAATGTATCATACAAGTCTGTCTCAGCACTTAAAGGACATAATCGCCGGTGGGTTGGAAGGAAACGAATATGTTTCTCTGCTAGCATGGATTATGAACACTTACACGGGGCCAGAGTTGATGCAGCATCCCGAGTTGAACATCGATACGTCTGATATTGGCCCACTACTTAGTCCCGAGATGATAAATGATCTTCAGGAGAAGTACTTGCGGAACATGTGTCAGAATTATGAGGACTGGATGAAGAAGACGTTGGACACAGAGAAGCTCGATTGGAGGAGAGGTGTCCTGCCCGACAGCAGTTCCCAGGAGTTGTATTATCACACCGCAGCGCCGGTTATCATATTCCAGATGATCGATCAAAATCTTCAAGTTGCGAAAACCATCAGCTCTGACCTGACGGCGCAAGCCTTGGTTCTGTGTATTGAGCAGGTGATCAAATATGGATCTATGTACAGACAAGCGATACTGGATTTTAAGACGAAGCATTTCGAGGATAGAAGCCAGGTACCTTACTTCACTCATCATATGATCACAATAGTCAATAATTGTATACAGTTCACCGAGTTAGCGCAACAGATGAAACACCTTTATTGGGTGCCTAATACCACCGGTGACGCCACAGTGAAATTCGAAAGCCTCTTGGCGAACTATCAGCATCTGAGGAACGAGGCCGCGGCTATTCTGCTGCAAGAATCTTTCCTAGATCTGGAACTGCACTTCCAGGATTTGATCACACCCAAATGGTTGTCGTCGCCTATTCCAGTGGAGACCATCTGCGTTACCTTGGAGGATTACTTTCAGGATTACAATCACCTGAGCCCCAAAAACTTCGAGTACGTTATCACCGAGGCGCAGAATCTCATCGCGAAGCGTTACATATCCGCGATGCTGCAGAGGAAGATATCGCTGAAGACCTATGACGAGTGCCTGACGTGCACATCAAAGATAATGACGGAGGCGGACAAACTGAAGAACTTCTTCGACAAAATTGCGCCGAAAGTCGGGAACTTTAATTCGCCGTTCGAGATAATAAAACGCCTCGCCGAAGTGCTGAGGTGCGAGGATGCGGAGATACTCTCTCTCGATCTGCACTCGTTGGTCGAGAAGTATCCCGACATGACGGAGGATCATCTAATCAGGTTGCTCGGCCTGAGGGGCGATATATCGCGAGCGGAAGCCCGAGGGAAGGTCTCGTACATCATGGAAGCTCAAAGAAATCGGAAGCCAGTGCAATCCATGGCGAACAGCATATTCAAGCAGATAGTTATACAGGACAGCTTTCTCGGGTGGAAGCCTTGAGACTGGAAGAATTTCTACGAGGCGAAAATATGGAACACAAACGATTTCTCTATGTAGCACTACGCTACTCTTTCAAATCAAATGTGTTTTTTTTTAATACAGCGGCGAAAGATGTAATATACTTGTACAAATTTGCTGATATTTAATGTAAAATTATGTATAGTTGATTTTGCAATTTACACGTTTATTTAAATGTAGAACTTTATTTATATACAACGTGCAAAGATGTATAGAGAATATCAGTGAAAATTCTGAGTAAATCTAAATTGTATATTTATAAAGGCAGGATTGGGAAGTAACGCGTTATTTGTAACGCGGTTACCATTACACTTACTTTTTCCGGTAACGAATTGGTAACGACAGTAATTTTTCTTGACTGTAACGTTAACGGCAACACAGTTACATTTTGTCGGTAAGAGTAATCGATATAAACAGTTACTTTTATCATTCCTTTATATAAACATTTCAAATCTATTTATCTGCATAATTTCCACGTTTTCTGATGTAACGGTAATAAGTTCTTTTTTTTAAATCAATAACGGTAACGAGTTACTTTTCAGAGAAAAAAATGGTAACAGTAATGGATTACTTTTATAAAGTAACTTTCTCAGTTCATTAGATATTATATATATATATATGATAATATATCAGATACATAAAACGTTATTAAATTTATTGAAAACGCATTAACCGAATCTGCCCTGGTGAAAAATTTGCTTAGAATTCATATAATTTTTTAGAATTTCTATATAAATCTTATAATTTTTTTAGAAAATTTTAGATCTCTTATTGGATTGGAACACTTTTGGAAATACTAAGAAAATGTGAAGAGATATAAGAAAGTTATATATTTTTTTAGAATTCTTTATATATGTGAGTTCTGAAATATTCTAAGATTTCTCTTTCTATAATTTCCGAGAAAAACTTGTAAAATCTGAGGAAGTTAGTATATTTTTTAGAAATTCTTTAAAATATAAAATATGAGATTTTTTTCGCCGGGGTGCCGGCGAATCTCCTCTTCTGTTAACCTAAAATCATTACATATCCAGCGACTATAGGACACTAGAGAAGAAGAATATTCCATACCCGTACAATATTGCGGAGTGGATCTCGAAAATTAGAGAAGAACTTTTACATGCTATGTGGTACTTTATCAAGAAAGTCAAGAAGATCATTTAAGATTATCAAGCAGAGTGTGCCAAAATAACCACAAGAACTTTTTCGGTTGACGGCACGTTAAATATCCATCAAAAAAAAAAAATATCCAGCGACTTATTAATATTGAGATCGCGCGTAGCAAAGATATAAGAATTTACGAGAGATAATTTCGTGAAATCGTTCAGTTATTTGTAATTTCTTGTTTAGCACTATGTAAAGGCATATAGTAAACTACTGAATTCCAAGAAGTTTCGTGGAAGGATCAAATTGAAAGAACGGATGAATCTTATTTGTGTATACACATATACATACACATATGCTTGCAATGAATATAAAGAAATTTTAACTGTCAAAGGCAAATCGAGCAGCCGGCTCTATTGACAATTATCGATAAATTTCTGTATTTATGATAGGTCGTCAGGTGAGTGAAAGCTCGAAGAAAATAAGCACGATCGTGTAATAAACTGTTGCATGAGATTTTCTGTCTTCATACAGATAATTAAAGTGTCAAGGATAAACAGGCAAATGTGTCATAACCTTATAATCAATTTTTAGAAAAATCAAATCACTAATTTTTTCAGTAGCAGAGACACTGTACTAACCAAGGATAGAGAGTTGTATATTGTTTGCCTAAATATTTGCAACAAGTATGCGCCTGACAGCATTCTTAGCGTTGCTAATTTGCACGGAAGCGAGAAATGCTGACGTAGATCCATTGAAAACAATTATCTGGGGCCCAGGACTACAACCAGCAGAAGTTACCATGCGTGCGAGATATTTCTTCTTGCATCTCGTCGATTCGCATGGAAGAAAGTTAGTATTGTCAAGTAATTATATATAAATTGATAATGAAACAAATATATAAGAATATTGAAATTTTATGGGGATAATAAACCGAATGGTATTCATTGCAATAATAAAAGTTCAGAGAAGGAATTGTTTTTATACAATATTCTGAGATTTATAATTGTGTAACAATCTTGAAAGATGGAATGATTCAGCTACAAGCATTTTAAATTATAAATGTGTCTGCAATTAATATATCTATAAGTTATTTGTTTATATAATGTTCATATAATGTTCAATGTAATGTTATATCATGCTGTTATGTATTCTAGTTTGACGAAATCTCCTGGTGAGAATGTAATCGCTTGGCAGGTATACGGACAATCTCTTAACGGTGCACCATGCCGCATATGGACACAAATCTTTGACTGTAAAGATGGCAGTTTCATTATGCGCTACAAAGTTTTTAATACCTGTTTCAACGTTAAGATTAAAGTAAAGATCAAGGGAAAAGAGTTACCAATGCCCTATTCAGAGATCAAAGGTATACTTTTTCTTTTCTCACCCAAAATCTTTGAATCTAATAAAGAACTGTGTTTCTAGGTCCTGTTTACGAGGAAGAATGTTACTGCCCGAATCCATCAATCACTAACTGGCTAGATCATTATCAGTGTCAACAAAACTACTCTCAAATACATCGTGATCTCTCTCCATTTTCAAATATTGACTTTGACGAAATACGTCAAAACATCATCAAAAAATATGATCGACCAACCAGTGTCAGCATTTGTCATTATGTATTGAAATCTAATAGAGTAAATATCATATTATATCATCGGCTTGTAATTCGTGTTTGTTTATAAATGTTGACTTAAACTAGATTAAACTAGATTTATAGGCAATGTTACGGCCAGTATGTTGGCTTCAAAATATTTATGGATGCTATATTGCTGTCACTCACACGCAAAGTGACGCTGCCGGATATTGAATTCTTCACAAATTTGGGTGATTGGCCACTTGTTCCTGATACGGGTCCGCTTTATCCTGTTTTTTCATGGTGCGGATCTGAAAATACGAAAGATATCGTTATGCCTACATATGATCTCACAGAATCGTCTCTGGAAGCGATGGGAAGGTATAACATACCTCGATAATGCTAATAATCTAAGCTGTCGTTTTATTTGCAATATAATATGCCTAAAAAACAGGGTAATGTTAGACACACTCTCCGTACAAGGTAATGGACTGCCGTGGGAGAACAAGACTGAGCAATTGTTTTGGCGTGGACGCGATTCTAGAAGGGAACGTCTCGACTTAATAGATATTTCAAGAGAGCATCCAGAGCTTTTTAATGTCTCCATTACTAATTTCTTTTTCTTTAGAGACGAAATAGATAAATATGGGCCTGCACAAAATCATGTATCGTTTTTTAATTTTTTTAAGGTAAATATAAAAGCTGAATCTTCCTATAAATAAATAGCTGGTATCAAATCAAACTTAATGAACATGTTCAAAGTTTTTAGGAATAATTACATTACCTCAGTCTTGCCATTTGATATAAACGCAAAGTGTTTCCATAAACTTGGCGCACATTCTATGCCGAGAAAGTTTTCTTTCTTTTTTTATTTTTCAAACTATATATAAACTTTGAAATTGTGCTATATACAAGCTTTAAAAAATATAGATAACAAAATTTCAGATATATTCCTATTGGCAGTTTATATTGATTTTTGTTCATAGTACAAATATCAGTTGAATATTGATGGCACAGTAGCAGCTTATCGATTCCCATATTTGCTTGCTGGAGATTCCTTGGTGTTTAAGCAAGAATCCAAGTATTATGAATTTTTTTACAAAGATCTTACATCTGGATTACATTATGTGCCTGTGAAAAGCGATCTGTCGGATCTTGTCGAAAAGATTATGTGGGTAAAGGAGCATGATGAGGATGGATTGAAAATTGTTAAATCTGCCAGACAATTTGCCAGGGATAATTTATTACCACGTGATATATTATGTTACTATACAGTTTTATTTCATGTATGGGAAAAAGTCCTATTTTATATTTTTTTTTCTTGGGTATATATCTTTGTCAAATAATACAATTTTTATATTTCAGGAATGGAGTAAACGCTTAAAGAGTAAAGTTGAAGTACTAAATAACATGGAAGAAGTACCACAACCTAGTCATTCTTGTCAGTGTCATTTTAGCAATTCAAACCTTAAAGATGAATTGTAATTTTCTTCTTTGATAATTTTCTATGATTTATTTATATAATGAAGATTTAACAGATCCACACTGCCATACAAGTATCATCTATCGTGTGTGCATGAAAATGCACACATCTGTTTACTAAGATTTTATACCTAATCGCTAATGTCAAATAAAAAGAAACATGAGTTCAAACTTGAAAAACAAATAGTTGTCTAATATTTAATAGATCTTTTCTTTTACAATGCTTGTACAACCTGTTAGCTATTTTTTTAATATATCATTTTATATATTTTTTTTTATTTAATCTAAAATCATGTCGCGCGAAAACTCGAATAAGATACATTATTTGTACAATTATCAACATCTTCTTCGAAAAATATTTATGGGATAAATACAAGGCGTGGCGAGATTTATGATATTCTCTCTCTTTAATTGTATCGCGAATTCTACTGCAAATAATATTTAATATGGAAAATTTGTATTCATATTCATATATCGATTATGAAATTAAATTTCCTTATATCAATTAAGAGCAGTATAAATAAAAATTGGAACGAACATTTATATATATTCTTATATATGGTATTTGTACCATTGCATAGTTACATAATTCTTTGACTTTCAATTTGTTTATGCTTTAGTCATTTTAATAAAAAATTACGTATATATTTGTAATAAAAATAGAATTCGAGGTTTATCATCTTTGGCTGCGTTCAGATTCCCCACCCGGGTGTCCCCAGGTATCATTTTATCCTTGTTTACTGAATGTTAAACAAGGATAAAACGATACCTGAGGGCACTCTGGTGAGGAATCTGAACGCACCCTTTACTGTACGCAAAATAGTAAAGGTAAATAAAAGGTAAATATAAAAATATAATCAAAAAAGTGAACATAAGTCTGCGACAAACACCTATATTATTACTTAATTTATAGAAATAATAGAAAACAAATTATACAAAAAAAAACCTATTAAATTATAATATCTGTGTTACAATTTACGCTTTTCGTATTAGAAGCTTCGCCACAAGAGTTAAAAGCCATTTGGAATATTTTGGCATGTTTATTTCACCGAGATCTATAGTTATTAACAAAAATGATAAAAAAAGATTTATCATCCTGATAGTATATACGTATATATTGTAAAAACAAAATTATATATAAATTATTTATATCTTACATTATTAAAAAATATATATAAATAATGGAAATTGTCAAAAGAATTGTAAATGAATTAAGTCCAAATAGAAATTCTTTTAGAGCGCCTCCCCTAATTTATATATAATTTTGTATTTATAAGTTTTTTCTTGTTATCAATCTTAATGTATTAAATTAAATTAAGTTCTTCACATAATCCTTTTTAATCTAATCTCAACTTTTGTATTGAACTCTTTATATTCAAATACTCATATTAATATAAGCATTCACAATACCTAGATAAATATTGTGAATTTACATTATATATAAAAGTATATAACGTACTCAAACAATAAACTAACTAAAAATGTAAACAAAAATATTCTCGATATCCGTATTAATCTAAACTTTATGTAAATTTGGGAGTTATTGATGTATTTTATTGTGTGGGTGGCTGATAACCGTAACCTCCATATTGATTAGGTGGAGGTGGTCCTTGTGGTCCAGGTGGAGGAGGCATGTGTCCACCAGGAGGTCGTGGTGGATATTGTGGATATCCTTGTCCTGCTGGCGGTGGAGGATAACTTTGAGGAGGATACTGAGGATGACCATAATGTTGACCTCCTTGTGGTGGATGAGGACTGTAAATCTACAATTCAGGATGCTCTCAATTCTTAATATATCAGTAATAAATTCATGTAAATACATTAATTGTCCATTTATATCTATATTATATAATTTTACACAGATAAACATAAATGAATTATATTATTGATAAATGAATAGTATATAAGAAAAATAAAATAAAATAAAATTTTCTTATTCTACAGAACTACTAGAGAGAACTGTGAATTAAATTATAAAAATTGTAAAAAAATTATATTACACAGTTATCATGAAACAATTAACAAATTCAAAAGTTGATTGCTTATGTCAATGTAACCAAATATAGATTATTCGAACAATACCTGTGGTTGCCCTCCTGGAGTCGGTGGAACATACGTTTGTGTAGTAGTGGGCCCATAGGTGGGTTGTTGTTGAGGTCCTGGTGGTGGGGCAGGACCTTGCGGTGGACCAGACGGCGGTTGAAATCCACTCGGAGCTGGACTCTGAGACGGTTGTTGTTGCGTCTGCGGAGCTGTTTGTGACTGTTGCTGAGATTGTTGCGGTGGCTGGTGCGGTGATTGATGAGAGGGTGGCTGATGGGATGACTGATGAGTTGGCTGGTGAGGTGGCTGATGCGGGGTGTGCGGTGGCTGATGGGGCGACTGATGCGGTGGCGGTGGATGCGGAGGGTGTGATGTCGGATGTGGTGTTTGATGAACAGGATATCCAGAGGGGGCCGGCGGCACCGGGGGTGCGTAGCTTCCGCCCTGCGACGTCGGTGGCGGACCGCTATTCGGCGGGTATGTCTGCGTCGAGGCAGACGGTGTGCTTGTCGGTTGACTGCTTTGGGCATAGGTATTGCCGCCGCTCGCGGAGGAAGTGCTAAACGGCGGAGATGTAGATGCGGGACCGTACTGTGTCGCACCGGGGCCTGGACTTGGTTGGCTAACATAATTGGGCTGCGGACCCGCGTTTTGCTGAGATCCAGGTTGCGGGGGTTGAGTCGCGCTAGTTGTTGGAGGCGGTGGATAATTTTGTGGTGGGACATTGTTCGCGTATGCCTGTGAGGAGGGAGGAGGATAACTTCCGGGCTGTCCAGCGGCATATGCGTTTTGAGGTGGCGCTTGGGACGGAGGCTGCTGATAATTTGGTTGTGGACTAGGACTGCCATATTGTCCTGGTTGTTGTTGTTGACTACCTGATGAGAAATTCTGCTGCGAAGCGTTCGAAGGCGGATAGCCTTGCTGATTTGGCGGTGGTGGTCCATATCCGGAAGGTGGCTGAGTCGTGCCCGGTGGCGGGTAACCACCTGGTTGTGGACCATAACTGTTCACCGTAGTTGGAGGACCATAATTTGGCTGCGTTGCTGCATTATATCCTTGCTGCTGAGAAGCGTTTGGCGGTCCATATTGGTTTGGTTGACCAGGAGTGTATGCGGATCCTTGTGGACCTTGGTAATTCGAACCAGGATTCTGACCAGTGTATTGAGCAGGATAACCTTGTTGAGAAGGTTGCTGAGGATAGCCTTGTGGACCTCTATACTGCTGTGGACTTGGTGTGGTTGGAGGCCCTATAAAAAAAGATTAAAACGTTAAATGTTAAAAGATTGGTAATAATCTGTAAAGCTAGAAACATTACAATTATACTTTATATTAGTTAAACATATAATTATAATCTGATATATAAATTTAAATTAGAATGAAAATAAGATTTCTATTAATAGACAATTCAAATTAAAATGTAACATACTATTCATAGCAGGTCCTTGGCCAGGCATCACAGGCCCACGATAACTTTGCGCCATTGGTTGGCCTTGATTAAACGTTGACATTGGCATTGTTGGCTGCGTATTTGGCGGCATTTCTCCCCCAGGACCAGTTGCACCACCTGGACCACTTGGAAGCCCTTGTGGATTCATCATACCATGCTGAGGACCATTGGGAATACCTTGAGGTAGCTTGAAAAAAAAGGCAGCAAATTAAATTTTAAACTTGTTTGTAAAAATTTCATTCAACTTAGTTTTGTTGAATTAAATATGTCTTTATTATGTTTTACGTTTCGTGTTCTATGAAGTCTGTTACTTACAGGCAATAAAGTTTGAAGATTCTGGTTTACATCAGCGATAGACGCAAGATATACCAAGTTGCGATGTAACATTTGCTGATACCTAAAAATTAAATTTAACACTTACTAACTGGATTAACAAAAGTTGCCAATATATTAAAAGAACAATTCTCTTTGGTACTTGTCTCTGATATATATAGCCAAACAAATAACTTAGTACAAAATTAAAGTTGTAATAAAAACAAAACCATTTAACTCTTGCTGCACAATTGCCAATTCGTAAGAAGTATTTTCCAATGGAGTCGAAAAGGAAACACACGATACACTGAGAAACACAAAATCGCTGCGCCGATTACTTACTGTACGCATTCCTGCACCTTGCCCTTGTTCTGATACTCCTGAATCATCTGTATCAGTTGGCTGTTCTCGTCGAGCATCTAGAAAAACGTGAAACAAACACATACACAGTTATGCTACTCAAAATCCCAAATGCATATTTCACGTTTCGACTTTCAGTTGTAAGTGATATATAATAGCCACATTTTTTTGGCGAAGCTACAATCAACTTCTTTACCTTCTGTATCTGGACAGGATTCGGAGGTGGCCTGCCGCGTTGCGCGAAGGTCACAGACATTTTCGAAGCGACAACTCACGGGTCGTCTTCACGTTGAACGGACTTCACCAAGAGAAACTCCGATAATCTTCAATGGGGGTGTCTTCCGTCACGTCACGCTATCGTGGGGAGCTACCTAGAAATACCTCAAAGAGTGGTACGTCCATCTTCGTCGTATATTCCGAGCGTGTTCCCGCGGTGTCCTAGGCACGAGATCATTCGCGCGGGACCGCCGGGAACGTCGCAAAAATCTTTTTCGAACTCGACCCGCGTTATGTATACACGCACACGTATATATATGTATGTATATATGTATATATCTATGTCTAACCACAAACTAGTCGTGCGTGTAGCGTATTTTTACCGTAACGTAACTGACGCGTGTGGCAATTATCGTCAATTACCTCGCGAAGCGCATCCAATTTCGGAGTTGGGTGACACTACAGATCGGACAGCTTCCGTAAAAGAAGGTTGGGAGAGCAGCGCCACCAACGACGGGCACGCGAACTCGCGGCTTCGCCTCTCTTCCGGATGTCACGAACGGCGAATATGGGTGCATTCGTTTACGCAATGGCTGCGTTCAGCAGAAAAAGCAGCTTTGCAACAGTTGTAAAATTCTTTAACATGATTGGTTTATACTCTTAGATCCAGGAGGAACCAAGGGCAAGAACCAATCATATTAAAGAATCTTACAACAGTTGCAAAGCTGCTTTTTCTGCTGAACGCAACCATTGGCTGCCGCAGATGTATCATTTTATCCTTGTTTAACAATCGGTGAACAACAAAGATAAAATAATACATCTGCGGCAGCCAATGCGTAAACGAATGCACCCTATAAATAGGACGGTACTCACAAGGTCCATTCTTAGGGCGAATTCACACCTTGGCAGAATAGCGGAAAGCGGAAAAGCAGAAGCCAATGAGAAGTGGCACTTAGTTGCACTGA
>NJRP01000099.1:714107-732085 GCA_003063835.1 Aphaenogaster floridana | reverse complement strand
GACTTACGACTCTGAGACCATCTGAGACTCGCATTGTAGACCCAGCATAAGACTTTTGTTTGGAGTGCAAACAACAAGTATTCATATCGCATCGAAAATGTCGGAATTTGTTCCAAAAAAGCAGCATTTGCGGGAAGTTCTTCTCCACTACTATCTTTTGAAGAAAAGTGCTGCGGAAACGTGCCGTTTGCTTGTGGATGTTTACGGCGACCATGCTCCATCGGAGCCAACTTGCAGATATTGATTCCAACGCTTCAAAAGTGGTAATTTCGATGTCAACGACAAAGAACGCGATGGTGCCCCAAAAAAGTTCCAAAATGAGGAACTTGAGGAATTGCTTGATATTGATCTTCCCTACTGAAAAATTTCCATTGAGATCTCAATTGAGAATAAAATCTTTATTGAGATCACAATTGAGAACACAATTGAGAACAAAATTTTTATTGAGATCTCAATTGAGATCACAATTGAAAATAAGGATTTTCAGTAGGGTTTCAACTAATGCGTTTGAAACAAGCTATTCAAGAAAAACGGCCGGAACGGCGCGATAGACACGAGAAGCTGATTTTGCAGCACGACAACGCTAGGCTACATGTTGGTCAACCCGTCCGAACATACCTAGAAGGAGTGAAATGGGAGGTCCTCACTCCTACCCCACCCGCCATATTCACCAGACATTGTCCCTTCAGACTACCATTTGTTCCGGTCGATGCAGTCGGCATTTACTGGAGAGCGCTTCACCTCATATGACAGTATACAAAAATGGGTCGATGACTGGATCGCCTCGAAAGAAATAGAATTCTTCACTCGAGGAATCCGTTTATTGCCTGAAAGATGGGCGAAGGTTGTCGCTTCAGATGGAAAATATTTTGAATAAAATCATTTAATATTTTCATATTCAAACTATGCTTTTTTTCTACATAAAAAACGATTAAAACTTATTTTCATACCCAATATATATACACATAAAATATGTTTAATAAAATTACACATAACATATGTAAAAAAAAATTCGGCAGTGCAGGTTTTGAACCTGAGTTCTCACCATTGCTAGTCCTGCGCTTACTCACCGCACTGTATGGCACAGATCGATATAGTGTGCATTTTTCTTTCTACTTTATAAAGTAATCTACCAATCGTTCAAATTTTAAAAAAAAAAAACTTTGTACAAGGCTTTGTACAAAAGCTCTTGCAGGGCTTAACTATACCCCATATAGATTCTCCACCAAAAAGATCAAAATCGGTGAAGAGTCAGATGCGACCTCTCCTTGTCAGTTAAAAGTTAAGATTAAATTAACTTAAGTTAAATTAAGTTTGAAAAACATTTATATTAAATTAAAACGTAATTTTTTAAAGTTAGATCATTCAAAACAATTATAATATCCCTATTAAATAAATTTAATATTCTATTTGTAAATTTTAGTTTATATGAAATAACAAAGAAATATTGTTTTTATGTGGAAATGTATTTTTTCTTTTATAATTTTTTTTTCATATAGATAAATTTTTAACTTAATAAAAAAGTTAAAAAATTTAAGTTAATATCTTTTAAAAATAACTAGTTGGAGTTAAAAATTAAGGCCCAGTTCAAATATGGCTAGTTAACTTAACTAGTAGTTATTCCATTGGAATTGACCAATCGCATTTGTCGTTAAGCATAATTAACAAATGCGATTGGTCAATTCCAATGGAATAACTACTAGTTAAGTTAACTAGCCATATTTGAACTGGGCCTAACTCATTTAAAATTAACTAAGTTAAAAGTTATTAACTTTTTAACTTTATTATTTAACTTTTAATTTTTTAACTAGTTGCTACCGAACTCTGCCTACAAATCACATATACACAGGCGTGCAGTGCAGATAGAGACGGAATAGATAAGAGAGAAGGGGAGAGAAAGAAAGGAAGAGAGAAACATGTATCATCATCTCTAAGGAAAACGTGTCCATGAATACACGCACACGCATGCAGCACGGAATAAACAGAGCGATAGATGTGAGAGAGAGAGAGAGAGAGAGAGAGAGAGAGAGAGAGGGAGGGAGGTCTTTTGGTTAAAAAATGCTCTATGATGTCGAAATTAGGAATGTCACGTTGGTCTCTTGTCTGACGACGACGACCGACGTCTTGGCGAACACACCTCGTAGAAATCGGCGCGATAATCGCGGGCAGGCAGCCTCTCTCGCGGCCCCTTCGAGACGCATCGCGATAATCCGTCTCGCCGACGGACGGACGGCGGGCCGCGAAACCGCAGCCACGGTTCAGCGCATTACAATACGGGCTGCGCGCGCGTCTCGTAATGGAATAAATATTTCATTTCGTGCGGCGCGGCCGTACGGGCCCCGCCGTCCTCCGCGCGTTTTTCCTCGGGGCGGCCGGGCCGGCCGGGGGGGCCGCGGTGGCAATGCCAGCTCGCTACGCGCGCGGGGCTGAAGGGCCCCAGCCCCGATCCCGTCCCGTTCCGTCCCGTCACGACGGCGGACTTAACGGCCCATAATTCATCGCCGACGTATAATAAATATCGTTAGCCCGTCGTGAGCGCGCGTAGACACGCGGCCAGCGAGCTCACCCGTGCGGGCCCCCTTTCCACCTCCCCTTCATCTTTCCTATCTTCCCTAGAGACCCTCTAGTAAGAGTCTGGACACCATGGATTTTCTGATCAAAAATGGTGTCGTCACTAGAGTCACTACCTATGAAGAGTAATATAACCTCCATTAGTGCAAAAATGTGCGAGCAAAATAAATAGCAAAGTAAAACAACAATGACTGGTTGTTATATACGAGGTTATACAAATAACAATAAGAAAGGATTTTATATGGCAAGTTTGTCAATAAGATGCGCTCTAAATAGAGTCTTTTAATTGATAAACCTCAATTCCGCCATTTTTGATCAGCCTAGAAACTAAAGCAATCAGGTGCGAATCCGTGAAGTCCAGACTCTTACTACACGGAGAAAATTTTATATTAAAAATTACTATGTATGGCAGTAGCCGCGGACCATTGCTGTAATTATAAAAATGTTTACTATTTTATTATATTAATAATTATTAAACACTTTTGTGAAAACATAGTAAAAATTTTTATAATTACAGCAATGGTCCGCGGCTACTGCCATACATAGTAATTTTTAATATAAAATTTTCTCCGTGTAGAGGATCCCTAATCTTCCCCGCTGCCACCGAAATTTTATTTTATACGAAGGAAAGCGCGTATCGCGCCAAACATGCCATCGAACCGTCCTACGAATCGACATATGTCGAGGAAGAGTCTAGGGATCCTCTAAGTAAGGGATCGGACAATGCGTCAACAGGCTGCGGATTGGTCAAGGGACACTTCCGTGCTTCGAAAAGTGTGCGCCAAGCTTTTAACAGCTTTGACATTTTCAATGTGTAATCGAAGAGAAAAGTTTATTAGTTGCGTCGGAAGAATCACCGAGGAAGGACAAAAAATTTTTTCTGACTAAACTAACTGTCTTTTGCAATTCCGCGATTGTTACAATTGCGCGGCGGTTGCTTTTGACCCCTCAAATGGCGGCGTATCCGGCGGATTGTCCGATCCCTAACGTTCATTTTTACCAATGTAGACTAACTTTAATCTCTGTTTAACTTACTCTTTATCTTTTTTTAGTTCTAAGAATTAGAAAGAGATAAAGAGTAAGTGTTAAACCGAGCTTAAAGTTCATCTGCATTGGTGGAAATGGATGTAAGTGGATCCAGTCTCTCCGTCGAACTTGATCAAATCCCTTTTTTCGCTTCTGGATTACGCGACTCACTCGAGAGTCACGGGTTGACCCTTCTGGGTCCTCTGGAAAAGCCAAGGGCGAGCGTATATCGCTAATAATGCAGATTGGGTCAGCGCGTGTTTAATTACAGACGGCCCTCGTGGCGAGCGCGCAGGCTCGTTTTTTCGGTCGACGGACGGCGTCGGATTTATGGAGCATTGCGCTATATGCATTTATGCACGATATTTATGGTTATAAGAAGACGGCCCTTTCGTGCGCGCGGTACACGCCTTCCTCTCATCGACTTCCCCGGATACGGCTCCGCCGATGAGCTTTCGGCCTTGGTCGGTCTAATAAAAGTTTCTTGAATAATGAGCGCCGCACTCTCCGTGCCTCGACGCCGCAAACGCGGTTAAAACCAATATCGCAAATTCGCAATATATCGCTGCCTAATTAATATTTAGCAATAAGTAAAGCGCGAAGTATATTTAGGTAATGTCTGGTACGTGTATAAATAAAATTTAAGAATTGACCAGTATATACACTGCATCTAATCAAAATAATGCCGCAGACGATGCTTGAGATCCTGCTAGAGTTGATATTAAACTGTCGTGCAGAAAGGAAGTGAGGTTGAAATTCCGTTCTTTTAATTTTAAGTCTTAAACAAATAGCAACAAGAACGTATAAAGGAATGAAAATGTATTCTATTTAAAGCGATAAAATGAAATAAGAGTAAAAATGACTGGTTTTTTTTAAGTAGAAAATAATATCGAACGTCTCCTGCTAAGAGCTTCATAACAATAATTTTGTAATTTGTTATTTTATACATTCTTAGATCTGTTCGCATCTGTTAAACATTAATTTGTATCTAAGTATATATCTTTTAATGTAATCTGTGTTTTTCATTTATTGCTAGGTAGTAATTATTCAATTACGGCCGTGTTCCGATATACACTGCCAGCGCTGAAAATCTATAGTTCACGTTACGTATACTATAGATTTTCAGTACTGGCTGTGTATATCGGAACACGGGCAATATATTGCAATATTAGCTTTAACCATGTTCTTTTGTTTCTTTGCTTATAGATGTAAAATCGTTCCGTCACGTTGCTTTATTTTTTACGAAAATCACGCTTGGATAGTAGCCTTGTACGAGCTACGCGTCGTGTTGAGATACACATCGCAGTCGAGATTAATACGGCAAAATTATAATGATCATTCTTCTCTTAAACTTTTGTACAATGCATTGCTCTTTTACAGAAGCGCGCGATTCCTTCACATCTCTCCCTTGTACCCATGTACTTGACAATAATCGATTAACGGCCGTATAGTCGCGAAGAGGGCACAGGATTGTACGCTTGAAGATTTCCCAGCTTGATTTCGGGCAAGGATAAATATTTTTCTTAATTTATTACGCGTAATGCGCGTTTACTCTTCTATTTTCATTTGCCCTGCAGGCCAGGTTGATCTCACTCGGCGAAAAAAATTCCGCCCAAGGGCGACCCGACCGCGAGTAGCCGTCTCGGAATTTTACGAGATCGTTACGCGGCGCAGCTGCATCCTTCGCACCACCGCTGCGATCCTCCTCGTCCTCGTCGGCGAGCATGCGGGCCGATGGAATTTTAAATGAGGGTGCGGTCGCGCGTACAAAATCGTCCGAATGAATTTTCATCAGGACGTGTTCGCGCGCGCTCGCATGATCGGCGCGCCGCGCCGCCGCCGCCTCGGTCCGAGAGGACCGCCCGAGTCGTGGACATCGCGCGAGGGCATTAAAACCGCCGTCGACCGGAGAGGCGGAGGAGCGAGAAAAGGAGAGAGAAGGAGTGAGAGCAGACAACGAGGAGGCCCGCCGAATAAGACCGCCAAAAAATCCTGAACCCCGCACGACCAACCGTCGCGGTCGATTTGCGGTTACCGCGGATACGCAACAGGAAAAAAGGGGGGCTTTCCTTCTCTTTCTCTCTCTCTCTCTCTCTCTCTCTTTCTCCCTTTGCCTGTCCGCTTCTTCTCGTCCTTAGCGTTATCGTTCTCTTCCGATCCCGCGAGAGGGTCGTCTACCGTAAGCGAGGGAGAGCGCGTAGACAGTCGGATTTATATTCAAATGAATCGCGATGGAAGCCTCGATTTATCGATGCCCCATCAAACCCCGTAGCGCACGTGCGGGTTGCGCTGGTCGGAGGGAGGAGGAGGGGGGAGGGGGAGAAGGAAGGAAAATCAAAGGGTTAAGCTACGAGAGAGGAAGGATGCGCCTAAGGAGCCAGATCCTTTCCTCGCTCGCTCAACGCTGTTACCGCTTGGGGGCTACGATCTTGCGGTCGAAGTCGAAGATTGCACCGCGGTAACAAGCCTCTTCCTCGGAATCCCGAACTTTTTTTTCTATCATTATGTTTTATAATTATATACGTTGAATTAACGGCACGTCATCGGGACTTCCTTCAAGACGTTACCGCATTCTTCATCCGCGCGCGGCAAGTGTTTCCGCAATAACGCGAGCGTCGCTGGATCCCCGGGATCGTCTTACAAACGGCGGTAACGCGACAAAAATCCGCGAGCAAAGTTTTTCGAGAGCGCAATTAACGACACGGCGGTGTCCTACCCTCGTATATGTGTGTGTTTCTTATGTGTGTGTGTGTGTGTGTGTGTGTGTGTGTGTTGTGTGTGTGTCTGTGTGTGCGCGCGTATGCGTGCATGCCTTTATTTAGCTTTAGTTGGACGAAACCGGTTGCAAGCGACTCCACTCCACTCTCTGATTCGGGAGAGAGGGAGAGAGAGAGGAAGAGAGAAAATGGGAGGGAGGAATGCCCGTGGTCCAGCGCGCCGCAACTTTTAGGGTTCCCCTAAGGCGCAGGAAGGAATTTCGCACGGCCGAATGAAGCGGCGTCGTGAGATGTCCGTTTCTTTCAGCCGGAAATCAACGCCAAGGTAACGCCGCGTCTGGCCGCCGCCGATTATCACCGAGTGATTCGATTTGGACAAAGGATTATCTGTTTGTTTGTTTCTAATCCGTCGTGTGTATAGTATAGTACTGATATGCATTACGTTAACATACATGGTAAGAAAGAATTTCTAAGAAACTTCTACACTATATATACAATGTATGTACAAATATAATAATTTTAACAATCTTTAATAGCAATCTTTTAATAACAAACCAAGATTTAGAAACAAAGATTTAGAAATCTGTGATTAAACATTCCAGATAGCAAGGTGACGTTATTTATCGTCATTTTGATGTTAAAATGACGACAAATATAACGTCAGCTTGTTACCTGGGATATGTTTTATATCTAGTGGTGACTGTATTTAAGGTATAGATCCTCTTCCCCTATTCAGAGATCGGCAACTATAAATATTTTTTTGTAACAAACAATTCGAAAGTAACTCGATTCTATTTGCATTATTTTAAATTACATGCACAGATGCACTTATCGCCCGTATTAAATATTATGCGAGATATAAACATTGGAAAGGGTTTAATGCGATTTTCAGCGACGTGCTTACGGGATACAAGGAATAAGGATTTCGCGCTTCTCTATCGAAATTCGGTCAGGGTCGATCGGGTAATTTGCTACCTGCCCGCTACCGGTGACTTAATTACTCTTTCTTGCGCCCTGTAATTTTCGTTTCTACCTCTCGCGGAACCATCCAGAACGAAAGTATACTACGTGCCTCACGCTAGATCGCGTGGGCAGCTTGCGTCATTAAGGGTAGTAACTTGCGGTGCCGGAATGACTTTGGCTTCGGCGGAGAAAGTGTCCGGGTGTGGCCAGACATTACCACACTCTAGGAGACAATCTTTCTCTCTTTTTCTCCCTCCCTCTCTTGCTAACGTGTTCATACGCGTGTATGCGTGAAAGAAGTCGTTCTCCTTCGAAGGACCCCGTGTTTCTCAATTGCCTCCGAATTCCGAATTCTTTCGTAATAGACGATAAGCATGGGATACACTTAAACTATTACTTCTCATCTCGAGATAATTAGCTTTCTTTGTACCGCTGATTCATCGCGCACGATCCCGATCACGGGGGAACCTCTCGATCTCCTCCTCGCGTTCTCTCTCGCGCGACACGTGCGAGCAGCGCGCGCTAAGATCGCACGTGGGTGCACGCGTCGCACGTCACGCGGACCGACGTTCGGTAGCTGCGCCGCCACCAGATCGGCCGGAGTTCGACGAACTCTTTGTCTCGAAAACCGGACAAACCGTACGTTCGTACGTACGTACGTCAGCCAACTCTGGCCATGCCGCAAAGCGCCTAACATACCTCGCGTTTCTTGCCTCTTCCAGCGAAAACGTTGCCGCCGCCGTCGCCGCGACGATTCTCCTTTTCGCGAAAAACGCGAACACCTTTAAATTTTAAAACAGTATGCGTGCGATTCTTAATTTATATTTGTATATATTTTAACCATTTACGACATTTCGTTTTGTTTTGATCGATACACTAAAGATGATCTAATTAAAGGTCGAAACGTTTGGTAGCATTAAATCCTATCTTTTATTGTATTGTTTTATTGAAATTCTTATTGGCATTAATACCTAACCTGGCTCATTATGCCCCCAATTTGTTCCCTTTGATTTTAAACGCGAACAGTTTCTGAGATTGTAATAATGCAGCTTCACTATAACGAAGTTAATACCTAAATCGGATAGACACATTGAATATTTATATGATGTAATATGATGTAATTTAAGTCAATGTCATGGGAGAGGAAGTCTTCTATGTTATAATAGCTTCAACAACTCTGCACCGTCTCGTTTTGGGGAGAAACCGAGAATCTCGAGGACAATTGGTTACAAAAATAAGCGTGTTCATTGTTACGAGATTTACTTACGGCATATATTCGCTGTTTTTTTCGCCGCTGTTTTTACTCCTCTTACTTCGCTTCACTCGAACGCGAAGTCGGTGAGTACACCGTTGCGGTCGTCGGGTCCTCGCTTCTTAACCGCGGGCCCCTTTTTCACGGGCCGATTTACGGCGCGATACGCGAGAGGGAATTACGCGGCGAATTTTTATGCACGTTTTACTTTTTTTTTCACGTACACACGCACAGCAAAACAGCGTATTCTGCAACAATGTTACGGATCACCGGCAGAGAGGCTGACAGGAAACATAAATATCGCTACCTTCGAAAGTTCGAAGCTCCGAATACGTTTCCCCCCCTTTTACGGGAGCGACCCAACCCTTTTCAGGCAGAATGGCGATTGCAACTTTGCGTGCTTTTTGCGTGACCGGCATACCCGAAGACTCGTAGCGCAAATACACTGTTTTAAAGGACCACGTCTTTGAATTAAGCTGTAACTTGGTGAGATTACGCTGATCGAGAAAAACGAGTGAAATTTAACAACTATATTTTAATAATAAGTTTACGGCTGATATTACAGCAAACTATCTACTGAAATGCCAGTTCAAAAAGGACAAATCTCATTGAAAGATAATTTCGATGACTGATACATAGAATTTCATGGAAAGCTTCTGATTAGCGAACATCCGTTCTCGGACGTGACCTCGGTGTCATTCTTTGAGATTTCAGAAGGTTCGTCTGCTGAACGTTCCCTCCCAACTCCGCTTCCTCTCAGTCTCGTCTCTACGCCTTCTCGCCTTTCGCTCGAACCTCGGCGAACCTCGGACCATTGTTAAAACTTTTTCGAGGTTATTACACGTGAGATATGTAAATGCGTCGCCGGTCGGGGTCGGTCCTCGACGTCGAAGGACCAGCTCCACCGGGTCGTTCCCACTCGCTCTTTCGGGCTCTTCTCCTTCGCTCCTTCTCCCGGTTCCTTGGCTCTGCTCAACAGGGGCGGATCGCAGAGCGTATAGCAGATAATTTGCAATCTTGCGCAATTGCATACATGGTTAGCCCTTATTACGGGGATTCGAACCCTTCGTTTGGAAACCTTTAAACGACTTAATCACATAAAGATTCGACTTAGTCAAAAAATTATTCGAAACCAAAAATTCTTGAAAGCCTTGAACAATTTCGAAAGTTTCAAATGCCTCGAAATTCTTGAACGTCCAGAAATCTTTCCTCAAAAATGCTTGAATATCTGAAATATCCAAAATTCTTAAAATTAAAAGTGTTGTCTATGTTAGTTAATTACTTACTTAGATAGATTAAAATAATGACGTTAAAAAAAATAATTTTAACAGAAAATTATAAAAAAAGAAATATATTTCTGATACATTCAAGATTTTCGAAATATACTCGACTTTTAAAATTTTTACACAATCTTTGATCTCGTTTAATATATTTAAAACAATTTCAGATTTTCATTACATATTCGAAATAATCCGATGTACTTTGTACCTATAACTCCTCCCTCATTCCATCCTCGAATTTATTCAAGCTCGATCAAACTAACGCGTTCCTCACAAAAATATCGATCCAATAGATTTGTATCAATTTTGACGTCTTTTAATTACGCAACAAAAGTTTTATCAAAAGATTCAAAGGATCTGATACCCAACTACTCAGTCACCGTTATTATACAAATATTCTCGAACAAGAATGTAACTAATGTTATTCCACACGTGTAACGATATCTTCTTCCTACACCCAGATTGATATTATTTAATCGCAGGCGGTGCGTCGTCCGAGATGGAATTTCTTTTCAGTATCCGCTCCTGCTCCTCACCGTCGCCACCACCGCCGCCTCTGCATCGTCATCACCATCTCCCCGACTTCTCTGTAACGGATAGGCCTCACCTCCAGAACGGAACTGACTCCAGTCTGCTTTCGGTTTAGCCATCGCGAATGCCAGCGCGAGCTCAGTAAGAGCGTGGCGTTCGCGACGTGCGCTTCGCTGACCGCCGATCACGCGATCGTCGTCCTCGTCATCCCGGATAAAGTTTCCGGCGACCAGAGGTGATCGCCTAACCCGCGCTTAATCCTAGTCCTATCGATCGAAAAAAGGGCCGAAAGGATACGCGCGCGCAAACGGAGAACGAGGATCCTGTGACAAGTGGATCGAATCAGGATACCGCATGTGACCGGGTTGGAAGGAATGAGTCCAAATAATTCGGCGGATCCACGAGAGAGAAGCTCGATGTTTAAAAAGAGCCTGTAAGAGTCCTCTTTGTTAGAGAATTCCTTTTTTCTCGAACGAACCGATTTGATTCTTCCAGTATTATAAACAATTAATTTTATATGTGTGAATTTTAGTGATTGTATATATAAACAATACACCCAGACAAATTATTACAATGTGCTTTCCTTGTTAAATCCACGGCACTTATATTTACAACGATACAAACAGATTCTGCTGTGACTCTTAGAGTAGTGCTAATTAGTGATTAACCGCGATTGATTTTACTACAGATCGAAGCTATATTGATCGAAAATCAAGATCGATTAACGAGAAAGAACGAGAAGCGATGCGCACGGACGGATCTCCGTTCTTCTTCCGTTTTGGCGCGAAGCTGCGGAGTCTGGCGCTTCGCGATACTCTCGACTCTTCACTCGATCCTCGTTGAGTGTTTCACTCCGTCCGTGCTTCACTCTACTTACCGAGGCTGACCCTGTTCGTAATAATTAATGGCGTTAGACCGGGCGAGTGCGTGGCGGCGGTTTACTCATGCCTGGCCCCGGCGATAAGTACATACGGAACGGGTATCCGTTCGCGAGTAATGCCATGGCGCGCCCGCTCTCCTCCGGTTATTAAACAATTTCCGCGCGCAATTGAACACGCTCGTAATTAACGACGTTGTAATTAACGGCGTTAGCGCATGCATATCGCTCGTGGAGTTACGCTCCTATCCGGCGCTAGACGCGAGGCGCGGTCTAATTGATCATTAACACAAGGGGGATCCATCGATCTCTCTGCCCTCCTCCGCTCCTTCGGTCGTGACTTCGTCGGATATTACGTTATTGTATATACAGTCCCGGTGCAGTCTGTAAAGACCCGGAACACCACTCACGAGACGAACGGCACACGGTTGGCTTAAGTCTCATCGGGTCGCGACGCGTCCGAGAGAAGTTGATACGCGTCTCTGATAGCCTCGATGTGCACTGGAACGATATGATTGAAAATATTCGAAAGGCTCGAGCGTAAACACGCCGAGCCACACGAGCGAATTTGACACGCGAGCGCAATGCAAGGGGGATCATAAATCATTAATGCGATCCGGCATTCCTCCGTTAATGAGATCCCCTCCCATTGAAGCCGGAGTCGGTTTTCCCAAATGTGATGAGCATCAAGGACAGCGAACTAAGCTTTACGGTTATATCGCGGCTTGTCTTTCAGTCAGTTTCAAATGGATTCTATGGCCCGTATTTATAGTCGTTACTCAAATCTCATCTCATGAGAGAGTATCAGGTGAGATATTCAAAATGCAGTTTTGTGTCTCGAGAATTGCGATTACAAGTGAATATCAAATCGACCCTCAAGATTCGTCTATTGAACTGTCTCACGTCTCAAGACTAGAGATAGAGAAAAAAGGTTTCATGAAAGAAAGGTTCCCAGACAATACAATGTGTGTCCAAAATCGGGACATAAGACGTCTTATGAAAACCTTTCCCCGTGAGCCTGAGCGAAGAGTAAAATGAGTATTCAATGTAGGATGAAATTGGAACCTTTTATAAAACTAATATAATAAAAGTTTATTATAGATGTAACTTATTTCTTTAATTTGAAACACTACGCTTTAAAAATTAAATTCCATGCTATGGCTATATCTGGTTTTTGCTGAAAAATGACGTCACCTAACTTTGACGTTATTTTTCGTGCCTCTTATTAGAGGGTCTCTACTCAAGATTAGTTTCTCAACAAAAACTATAAATATGCCTGTGCAATTGATTTGTCGATAAATATATTCCGGGTGTTGGGAAATTACGTCAATAATAGATAAACCATGTAGTTTTACAAATATATTTGCTCATTAGATAGTCTACCGTTTTCATCTTTATTTAATACAACAGATTCTAGGAAACTTTTGTCGAACGATCTCGCGATTCAATAAGAATTTCATCTATTCGCAGAAATTCGTTAACAGATTAAGAACTCGTGTAGGACAGGCTGAAGGAACCGATCGGAGTGGATCGGCCGGAGGCGTGCGAGCCGGCGAGTGTCATTTAATCACGAGTGTGGTTTTACAGGCGCAACCGGTGAACCCTGACCGAGACCGCGAGCACGGGTGCGTGACTGCGAGGATGCGCGCACGCAGGAGACGGTGCGTGATGTCCCGATGACGACGATCGCGATCACGAATTCACGACCACGATCACGCACGCACGCACGCGAGCCCGCACGCACGCATCCACGCACGTGTACACGCGCGAGAGAAAAAAAGGAGAAAGAGAGAAAGAGAGAGAAAGTCAGACACAGCCGTCGATGCCGCGATGAGGCTGGGCCCGATTATCCTGTCGTGGGCCACGGCCACGGCCGGCTGGCTGGGCCCGTCGAACGGAATCACGGCGACGGCGACGGCGATGGCGCGGGCCCCGCGTTCTCGGGACTACGAGCTCTCGACGGAGTTCTTTCTGGTGCCGTCTGAGATCGGGCACGGCCTGGCGAGCGTTGCAAGCGTCATTAGCGTGCCGGCACCGAACCGGACGATCACCGTTTTCAGGACGCCCCCGGGCATCAGGAAGAGCCAGGAGGTGGATATGCGACTGACTCCGAAGTCCCTGCTGAAGCAACGGCCCTGGGCGCTGCCGCTCGCCGCGCTCAGCGCCGCGGCGATGCTCCTGATGGCCGGCTTCGAGGTCTTCGTGTTGTTCAAGGTGGGTCCGGAATTATTTAACAATTAACGCACACGGAAAGAACGGTTTTGCTGAAGTATCTAAAAATTTGGTCAAATACAGATCTGAAAATAATTTTGTTAGACCATCAAAAGTAACTAAGTATGCATAATGCTGCAAAAAGTTTTAATATTCTAGCAATTATTTTGAGTCCTACTTAATTACTTTTCATGATCTAACAAAATTATTTTCAGATCTATATCTGGACAAATATTTTTAGGTATTTCAGCAAAACCATTCTTTCCGTGCATATATTATCTCTTTGTTCGTCCATTGTGATCGCTTTATTTCTCGCGGAAAGAGAGGGGAATTACATACATCCCAGAGTGGACGATGAATAATGAGCTTTTTCCAAGGCTTTTTCTTTTTTTCTCTGTGTTGTGAATATTTCCCAAAATACTTCTATGATAAATTATGAATACATGGAAATTTCCCCTTTTGTCGATGTGATCTATAATATTATGTATCTTCATAAATGGTCTTTGCAAATGATATTATTCACAATTTATTGATCGTTTGAGAATATGTTATTAATATTTTTTTATTTCAATGAGCTTATTTTTTGAGCCATTAAATTATATCTGTTTTAAACGCGCAAGTCCATCTTTCAATCCATTCCATCTCATCTAGTTCAGTTTATACTCTACAACTCCACTATATAATTATTCTGCCTACTACGTGTCTATTTATTTTTCGTTATCAGAATTTATTCTAGACGGTAATAAAT
Organism: Aphaenogaster floridana; assembly: GCA_003063835.1. Lineage (NCBI taxonomy): Eukaryota > Metazoa > Arthropoda > Insecta > Hymenoptera > Formicidae > Aphaenogaster > Aphaenogaster floridana. Next base: position 717,909 of record NJRP01000099.1, on the reverse strand, counting down.
ATTGTCATCCGTTCACCCGCTCTCACGACGTCTTAATTTCACTTTTTCGTAACGATCGTATAAAAAAAATGTGCGTATACGCACACGAAGCGATGTTGAGGAGGGAACTGGTCCCGCGGGTGAAATGGAACGCGTAAACATCAGCAGGACTTGTCACTCGGCGATCGCGCAATCGCGGGATTAATAGAGCTCGGAAAGGAACTCGTCTATCGCGCGTCGGTCTCTCCCCGCCGACCCACTATTAATCGTTTTCGTTTCGACAAGCTCCAGTAACCGGCACCGAGGGAATTTCGCCGAGACCTAGGCCCAGTTTACGCTCACGTCAGACCGGCTCCGGTTTTCTCCCAGTCGCACCCTCCGACACGCTCCATTGAGCAGCTCTCGGCGAGAAAGACCGAGTTAGCGAACGGCTGTCAGATTAATTGGTATCGGAAATTCGGGATTTTAGTTCAAGAGAAAGTAAATTGGGACGGTTCTGCTGAAAGAGAGAGAAATAGATAGATAAATCGCTATTTATTGATCGCTCTGGGATGACATCCTATCAAGCGTTACAATAATTATTACGCTATAGCGAAAAAAACAGTAAATGCACGGGAAAAAAACGGTTTTGTTGAAGCATCTAAAAATTTAGTTAGATACAGATCAAAAAATAATTATGTTGGATCATCCAAAATAATTATGTAGGACGCTCAAGCTGTTTGCTAGGATGTTAAAACTTTTTGCAGCATTATCATTATGCTTAAGCGTTCTACATAATTATTTTGGATGATCCAACATAATTATTTTCAGATCTGTATCTGGCTAAATTTTTAGATACTTCAGCAAAACTGTTCTTTCCATGTGTCAATAGAGAGCTCAGTGTAGAGATATATACAAAATTCAAAAATAAAAATAAAAAGAAATTAAACAAAAATAATAAAAGAAAAGAGCGAGAGAGAGAGAGAGAGAGAGAGATTGAACAAATAAAATTAAAATTTGATCAATATAATATACAACTCACGAAATTCATATCAAGCGTTCCAAAAATTTCAAAAAAATTCATAAATTCAATAGTTTAACGTTTTATTTTACAACTTTAAGTTGTTCCTCCTCTCTTTCTCGATAATATATGAATTATGAAGATTTATTTAGGCATGGAAATACATAGTAGTTCTCATTTCTCCTTCATTCATCTGTTATATACATAAAGAAAAAGTATGGAATTTTAGTAGTAAAAAGTATAGAAAAGTATAGAAAATAACTAATTAATTTGTAAATAAGAAGCGAGTCGGCTAGGATATCGGTTATTTTAATTGGAGAAATTAACATCAGCTCCACGCGAGCTTACTTCAAGTTTAATCCCCGCATAATTATGACGCGCGAGCGGTTACGGTCCACTCCGCGCGATTCGCATTTCGCGTTTCGATCCTCTTTACGGAATTAATAGCGTGAGAGCGATATGGAGATCGGTACTTCCAGAACTCTTAAAAATGCACTCTTGTATCTTGCAGAGTAGTACGCGTCCAACCACCCGAGCGTATCAAACGACTCGTTGAAAGTGCATTTTGTACTTTAAATGTAAACGCGTATAGTACGACAAAAGTGCAACTTTAAAACAGCGGCCATAAGTTTAGAATCAATTAGAATCAATTAGTTGAAACATTAGTATCGGCATCTCGATGATAACGTTAGTTATAACAAGTGAGGATATCGAGATAGTAAAATGAGAAACACTAATGACTTAGCGATTCAAATGTCTTGGTTCCGGTATTAAGTTAGAGTACTACCGCATCGTTCCGGTATCGGTGTTACTTAAATATGCCAGAGTTTAAAGTATTTAGGCAATATTTATATATATAAAATTGAAATATTTTTTTCTCCATTTTTGAGTTTTAGATTTTTTAAATATATTCTTCAAATATTTTATTTTATATTCATAAAATTGACGAATTTACAAATATTTGTCTGGAAAATTAAGCGATTTGTATATATAAAGGCGGTTTGTATATATGATGTTAAGAATCAGAAGAACCAACAGATTGAAAAGAAGTCTTTCGAATATAAAAAGGATGTCTATATACAGCTTCGAAATAGATAAACTAGTAACTGTACATAGCATAATCAGGTGTACGATCAAAAAGATTGTTTTTGCATAACGTCACTCATGTCATACTGAAATCTTATTCAAAGAGTTAACATTATGAATATAAAAAACTGTAACTATAAAAATTATTTTTTTAAAAACTGATTATTTGTTATCGCTCTGAGAAAAACATTCTTATGTCCATTTTCACCAACGTAGATTAACTTTAATCTCGATTTGACTTACTCTTTATCTTTTTCTGATTCTTAGAACTAGAAAAGAATAAAGAGTAAGTTAAATCGAGATTAAAGTTAATCTACGTTGGTGGAAATGGACATTAATGGCACTGTTTTAGGCTAGAGCAACGGCACCGAACAGACGACACTTGTTCCTGGGCCAAGCGTTGCTTCTGGGCCTCTTCCTCCTGGCGGGTCTCTCGGCTGCGGCCTCTCTCAGCCAAAATCCGTTGTCCTGTGCCGCTTTCCGCTTGGTGGGCCTTCCTGCCGCCCTCGTATTCGCCGCTCTGCTGGTCAAATGCGTCTTCCTGCTCTCGTTGAATAGCGGCGTGTACCTACCGGCGCCCTATCAGGTGAGCGATCATATACAGAGTGTCCCAGAATCACGAGCGATTCATCAGCTAACTGAGCATTCATTTTTGCACCCTATGGAGGCCGTCGTAATTTCTGTCTAATAAGCAACGAAGACCCGACGATACTTTGAATTTATTTCTCGTGCAAATAACTACTTCGATAGAATATCGTTTCAAAGCCAGCAGAAATGGGGAATCGAAAGTTAAAAAGATATCGAGGAATCCATATCGGTCGAAGGAGTGGCGAAATCATTTCAGAACGTGCGGAAGACGGGCATCGATAGGGTACCACACGGTTAATCAAAGTAGGCATCGCGAGATAAATAAAAATGTAAATTATAACGTCATTTTATTCGTCTCCTCCACGGAGAAACTTCGCGCAGCGGAGCGAGGCGCTGACGATCCCCGGCGATTTTTTCGCCGTGCCCGCACCGATCCGGATATTCATCTCGCATGGTCATTTGTACGTCGCGAACGGGTCCCGGATTCTTCCATCACCCTTCTCCCCTCGACTTCCCCTTTTCTCTGCGTTGCGTCATCGTACCGTACGTGCGACGATTAATTACAGGCGCGCGCGCGCGCGCGAAAAACCACAGAGGCAATTATCGCGGCGGTGTGTTGGTGCGCACGCTGAATGACAGGCGTGGCAGGACGTGCGCTTCTCGCCCTGCGGAGGCCTCCTCCCCACACAGGATAAACATCCATTTTTCACGTTCGACGTGCTCCCGCCTACCCCGGCGCCTCGCTCTCGCTGGATCGCTTTTACGAGGTGGAGGAGAACTCTCTTCTAAAAACGCGCACGTCCGCGCGCGCAAGAACGAAATCGGAACGGTCCATCCGCGCTGACAAGACCCCCGCCGCCGCCCGGTGAAATGTAATTACATTCGCGTAATTAAGAACGCTGCCGTTGAAATGTTTGATTAGAGGAAAGTGGTGGCTGGCCGATACGCGCGAGTGACATTAATAAGATTTTAACGATGTAATTATAGCCCTTGTATCTATGATCTTTCCTCGTCCTCAAGGTGGAGGATGGAAGAGCAGAGATTAAATTTCTAGTAAGGTACACATACTTTGAAACTTGAAAATTTTCCAAATTTTCCTAGTTTTCGCGTCCCGATTTTAACGATGTAATTGTAGCCCTTGTATCTGTG
>NJRP01000099.1:671054-699168 GCA_003063835.1 Aphaenogaster floridana | reverse complement strand
TTTGAAGAAGAGTTCCCAAAATTGGGCCCTAAGAGTAGTAAGAGTAAATGTTATTTTGGACGACTGAAGAGCCAATTTCAAATAATAACAATTAATATTATTTTTTAAATTTAGACTTTTTTCCAACAAATCTACATTGCATATACATTGAATAAATGTTGAATCAATATTGTACAATGATCTTGTATGTTGAATAAATGTTGAATCAATGTTTCTGAATGTTGATTGCAACGTTTGCAAAACATTACATCAATGGACATTGGACGTTTCTGTAATGTCTTTTCCATGTTGAATCTACATTTCGCAACGTTGATGCAACATTCGCAATGTTGCAATTCAACGTTTCTGAAATGTTGATTCAACGTTCGTGTGCTGTATGGGGTTAAGATGTTGGTCCAAACGGGCAAAGAGTAGGAGTTGTAGGAAAGGATGAGAAGGGAGAAAATGCAAACCCCATTGGGGACGCAGTATAATTCCATATTTATCCATTTCTTTATAATATTCCATTTGCATCCAAATCCACGACTTGACCTAAAAAAAGTGATCTGCTTGGCATGGGATGATCCATAGACAAACTTACTGGCCACCGTAACGCGTCCGTAAAGAAGCAAAAATATCGTTTGCAATAAACACAATGTTACTGTACGGCTACTGAACTGAGACTGAACGATCCGAAATATTCCGAATACGGTACTGCGCCGGACGTGTATGAACACGTCCATCTAAAAACAAAGGAACGGTATTTATTTTCACTGATACTGACAGAAAATCACAGAATTGAGCGGATACGGCACTGACACGTCACGGATATGTGTAAATAGACCTTTAAGGTAAGCGTCCCAGTGACCGGACACCTAAATCCGTGTACCTAAATCCGGACACTTACACAAAATTTATTATTTCTTTATTATTAATTTCGACAAAATTTATTATTTCTTTATTATTAATTTCGAATGCTTTTTTATTGTAATATTAAAATTAAAATTTACAATTTACATTAAAAATTTAATTGTGTAATCTTTAAATATTTAAGATTATAATTAAATTTTAATATATTATAGAAAAGAAACATTTGAGATATTAATAATAATAAGTTTTTGTGGAAGTGTCCGGATATAGGTACATGTCCGGTCACTTGTTCTAAACTCTAATTAAAAAACCGTGATAGATATTATTATAAAGGACTAAAAATTATTGGCATATTAAAATCGGAAATTTCTCAGATTAACCATAAAAGCTTGGAAATGGTGCGCAGTATTACCTTCGCGTGACGAAATATGATTCTGATAATATGAATTTCTGATGATATTTATTTCTAAAGTATAAATTAAACTTTCCAGTCTCATGTATATTCCTCTTATCATAGTTAATACTTGCAGATACATGGTACAGATTAGATGGAAAACTTTTGCCTTATTATGTAGTTCTTATTAATAATATACGTTTTATTATACATTTTTTATTGATAAATTAAATCTATATCTTGCAACCCTGAAAACATCTCAAGAGAAACATTCATTACAATTCAAAGACATTTTCTTTTTTGCATCCGCCATATTTGAGCCGTCATCTTGAATTTTTATGTTTTCGTATTCTGCAGCGACCATAGAAACATTTAAAAATAATTAAACCAGATATGCTTTTCTTTAAAAAAAATCGGACGTAAAAGGGTTAAACGACATTATATTATTATCTGCGAAATCGAACTACTCATTTAAAAAAAAATCTAACGTTGAAATTTTGGGAGCAATATTTCGTCCTGTAAAATTTTTAATCTTCGGCTGGGAGAAATTTATTTAAACCTGTGTATTATATTTCTACCGAGCGTTGTACGTCGGTATCGCGCGTGTATCGTCCGGCAGAATCTCGACACTTCCTGTCCTGCCCGCGCACTTCCTGACCCGAAACTCTTCCTTCGTCACGCTAACGCCCTCGACGACCTTCACCTCGAGGTGCGAACGAACGAAAGGGAGGAAAAGCGGCGGGTGGGAGGGGGGAAGGGTCGCGCGGCGACGGAGAAAAGGCGGAGAGGGAGAAAGTCCGAGGCGGAGGTCAATCGCTTCTTGCTTCACGACATCGGAGACGCGAGGGAGGGAGAATAAATCCCGTTAGATTGGACCGTGTCCTCGTGAAACGACGACGCCAATCGCGGTGACAAAAATCCGGCGCTAGAATGGATCGCGACGGATCGTCCTCTTCGCACCGATCGATACCTCGCGAAGACGCAGCGGCCTTTCCTCGTCTTTCCTCGTCCAAGCTTCCAGATATATTTCCCTTTAGAGAGAACAATATAAAGCGGGAGTTTCACACTTTCTAGAGACACATAATGGAAAAGCGCGCGCGCGCGCGCGCGAGTATGTACGAGTTTCTAGATCCTATTCAGCTCTATTCGAAGGGAACGCGCCATTGTAACGGGGTCGCGCCGTTACTCAATGTATTACAGACGCGAGGCCAAGAGCAGAGAAAAAAAAAACAATTAAAAAAAAAAAGAAAAAGGAAGACGAGAAGGAAAAAGTCTCCCATCGATGCGAGTCACGGGGCAATCACGATCATTTCTCAAACGCTCGCACGCTCGTACACGACGACGTAGATCATAGCCGGATCGTAAATCACAGCTGGATGACTTTCACCCACGCGGGATACGCATTTACGTTAAAGACCTCCGCGCGTGTCCATTCAGCGAAGAACGACGTAGCACACTTTGTAACGAGTGTACGCCAACGTGAGGATCTTGCGGTCGTTAAGCCGTGCAAGACCCTCATGTCGGATCTTCGAGAAATCGAGAAACACGCCACTTTCGCCCGAGGATTCGACAGCGGCCCTCGGTTCTCGCAGGAGCGAGGAATTTCGTGCGGACGTCTATTCCGTCGACGGGTTGCACGCGCATCTCTCGACGCGGGATACAATTTTCTTTTGCGTTTCTTGCGTGGCTCGTTATTACGAGCAAGGCGTGAAATATGCAAGAGATTACGAGAGGCGAAGGTCGCTAGCCTCCTCGGACACGGGAACGCCAGGCTGGTTCACGACCCTCATTACGCGAGGCACGACATCTCGCTCTGACAGACGCTTCCTTTATCATTATAGTCTACAGCGCGTGGCACAGCAAACGCGAAGAAAATATCCTGGTAAAAGTGGCAATAATATACTTTTGTCATTCTGGAGTATAGCGACATTACGGGAATTAGAATTAGAATCTTTTATTTAAACAAGAGATAGAGAGAGAGAGAGAGAGGGGGAGAGAGAGAGAGGATATTATTCGCCAGTAAATATCAAACTACAGAAGAGATTTTTGTTTCGACTCAACTGGCCAGTTCTTAATTTAAATTAATATATCGCTGATCGTGACGTTTTTTCGACCATGGGTTTTGGTCTTTTCTAAAGAGAGTAGAATTAATTATAATGTAAAGAATTTGTTGTGCGAAAAATTTTACCTGAACCAGGATTCGAACCTGGACCTCCCTACAATCTTTTGTTTAAATTACGTTTTTATTATTACGTACGTTTCATATTGTATAAAAGAATTATTGTAATTATTCGAATTATCTTTATGTACAATTTAAAACCAACCAGAACAATGTACAATTTAAAACCAACAATGTACAATTTAAAACCAACCAGAACAACCAGATTTCACTAAAGTGAGAAAGAGATGTTACAAGTTGAGTACATGAAAATTACGATAATAATATAGCAATTTAACGACAAATTGTCTAACAACGTATAAGGTAACGCATAACGCTATAAATAAATTATTGTATACATATTATAAGTTTTTATACGTCTACAGCTTTTTATATACAGCATAGTTCAAAAAATTTACGTAACCTTTTATGATATGCATTGTAACTTTTAATAATGTAATATCAGAAATGCATATATAATTGATTATCAGCCATTGTTATATTAATATATAATATAACAATATTATATATTAAATATCATTTATTGTTCGAAGTAATAAATAATGTCGTTATAATATCGTTATATTCCAACAAAGCGTTATAAAAAATGTATTTCTTATATGATTTATACTACTATCTCTCTCTTTCTCTCCACGATATTTTCTCCATGTAGAAAAAAAAACACAAAAGAATGCAAACATTAAGAACTCATGAAAAGAGAAACATTATATCCGCAAATTTACCACATTTCTCTACATTTCTCATGAAAAATTAAAGGAAATCTTGAATTTTTCATAAGAAATTATGTTAGGAGCGTATCGAAAGCAGAGTTTAATTACAGATTAGGCTACACGTGTCAAGGCGAAGATGAACCCGCGTAATCGCCTTGTAACGACAGCTGCGAACGACGAGACCTACTTTAAGCCGACGATTCTAAATTACAGTCGCGCTTAACGCGTGCGGCGTAACGAGGGCTTCGTCCCGGTTATGCACAACGCGATTTCAATTCTTGCGTATCCCGATACTATAATTCATTTATTATCGCGAGGCGAAAATAGCCGCTAGATACGCGGCACGGAAAGTTACGACCGGATACGCGCCTCCTCGATCGATACCGGATAATAAAGCATTTCCGGCGGACGTAAAATCGAGGCGATGCATAAGGGTGGTTTGCTCCAGTTTTCCAATCAGTCTTGATTCTCTCTTTTACAAATTAATTACTCGATAAACGTTGTCTCGGTAAACAGAGGAAATGCAAATCTCTATACACTATTACATTTTAAAGGATCAAATTTAAACCAATTTCTTGGGTTAAATCATATTTGATTATTTTTAGCTTTCACGTGTGTCCAAATTTATTATTTTGACACGATATATGTGGTTAAAAAACAAGCATAACTTAATTGTTCTAATGAAATTAACAATATATTGGGTAGGAGCAGTGGCGACTGGCGACCTATAGGAATGGTTATAAACAATCCAAATTTGGTTCAATTTAACATTACAAATTTATGAACAGTGCACTGTTTCCAGATGTACACGGACCGATGGAGACGTTCGTTTTGCCACCCGGTATGTACTTGAGGCCGGAGGACGCCGGGAATCTCTACACGACCTTGTCGGCCAATCCCAACGTGTTCTTCCAAAGGGCTGCTCATCCCGGAATGATGTACTGATAAAGGCGAATCTTATCGTCGATGACAAGACTCATGTATGCATGTCGCGTTTTAAGATTAGATTACGGACAAGCGCGACTGTTGATCTCTCGTTACTGTAAATAATCGTCGTTATCAGACTTGGTGAGCGACTCCGCGTACTTCTTTGTAACTCGGACGATCATCGCGGGAGTGTATCCCGTCCCAGAGACGCGTACGCGATCAATTGCAGATCGCCGCGAGCAATAAACGAGCCTGCGTGCTGCGAATCACCGATGCGAGAGACTCGAGAGAACTGGAAGTGTACGTGCCTCCAGAATAACGCAATAAATGTTACAACACTTTTTTTTATACGAGAAATATTTTTTTCCACATATCTCCAACGCTTGCCATTGAATCTCTGCGACGCTTGAAAAACACGCGCTAACTAATCAAGAAGTGAAGATCTTTATTAAATGGTACTGCGATTATTGCAAGCGTCAGAAATTTAGACTTTTATGTTTATTTCTACCAATGTAGATTAACTTTAATCTCGGTTTAATTTATTCTTTATCTTTTTCTAGTTTTAACCCTCAGTACCCACACTGGGTTAGCGTGACCCGGCCGATTTTCAAAGTTGCGGCATTTTTTCCGATCCCTTTTTACTTATTGCAAAATATCTTTTGTGTTATGAATTTCTTGACTTTCTCACCCAAATATTCCTTTTTTTCAGTCTTTAAACTATCGATTTAAAAAAATGAATTAAAATCGATGAATTACAACCCGAGATACAAGCAAAAGAAAACGCGGATTAGGAATACCCGAGTATGGGTAGATAGGGATTTTTTGAAGTGTGGATATATTGAGGGTTAAGAATTAGAAAAAGATAAAGTAAGTTAAACCAAAATCAAAGTTAATCTACATTGGTACCCTGGTAAAAAAAATTCTCATAATATTTGTAAGAACTTGTTATGTAAATTTATGAAGATTTCAGAAAAAATATCTTAAACTTTTTATAAGCTTTCTTCAGAAATTATAGAATGAGAAATCTTAGAAATCTTAGAATATTACAGAATCCATATACCTACATGAAGAATTCTAGAAAAGATGTAGACTTTCTCGGCACTTCTGAAAAGAGCTGAAATTCCGATTCGTATAATAAAAAATCTGAGAAATTTTCTAAAAAGTTATAAAATTATACAGAAATTCTGAAATTTATATAAAAATTATATGAAGAATTCTAGGAAAATTTTTCAAGGTAGAAATGGACATTAGGGTAGAAATGAATATTAGGGTAGAAATGGATATTAGGGTAGAAATGGACATTAGAATAGAAATGGACATTAGGGTAGAAATGGACATTAGGATAGGAATGGACATTAGGGGTAGAAATAGACATTAGGGGACATTGACTCTTCGAGGGCGACTTCGACCAAACTCCGATTAACCTAATCGGTGATAAATTCGACCGACAGAATTGCTTATAATTCGTCCTCCCTCATCTTTCTTTCCACGTGTCGAACGAAAAAGTTAATAATTCTACGCACGTTAACAAAACATGAATTACTCGACAAATTGATTAAGTTAATCAGAGTTCGATCGAAGAGGATCACCCGGATTCGCGAAAAGATCCGTCATTATCAGCTGACGCGGTGCTAACCGGGTGTCCTACCTTTTCGCGGCAAAGGGGTCAGAGATCGCGACGATGATGAGGAAAATCATAGACCAATCGTACACGGAAAGAATGGTTTTGCTGAAGTATCTAAAAATTTAGTCAGATACAGGTCAGAAAATAATTATGTTGAATCATCCAAAATAATTATGTAGGTCGCTCAAGCTATTTGCTAGGATGTCAAAATTTTTTGCAGCATTGTCATTATACTTGAGCGTTCTACATAATTATTTTGGATAGTCCAACACAATTATTTTCAGATCTGTATCTGGCTAAATTTTTAGATACTTCAGCAAAACCGTTCTTTCCGTGTATGTACAATATGTACATACACATAACATCGCGCTCGATCGCGATCGATCGTCGTCCGAGACGGCGCGTGCAGCTGCAACTGCAGTCGCATAATGACAGATGTCACGTGGCCCGGCGATCGTGGTGGGGGCGATCACGGGCGGGGGAGGGGAGCCGTCTTCCTTGTCAACAATATGGCTCCGTAGACGAGACGCGTCGTCGTACCGACGTAATCGCGTGACCAGATGTTGCGCGCGGCAGCAAACACGACGAGTCTCGCTGGCGGTGCGGCGGTTCTCTCGCAGCCGACATAGCCGCGGGTGAAAGTACGAGCAACGAGAACGCAGTACGCGCGGTTCCTAACCTTGAAGACGATGCGCTTTCCAACGTTGTGCGGAGTCACCGCGACATGAATCCGACGTGAATCCTAGCCACGCGAATTACGTAAATTCTTCGTAGAACCCGCTTTCCCCTCATGTCGTCAAGGGCCCCCGAAATGGCGTGTCCAGTGGAACGACTCAGGTAAAGACGTAATCGGATCCGTATGGATTACTGCTATCGTAGGTTATACCTCGCAATCTGTTTTTTAACGCGTTTCTTTTCACGCCGCATAGAATTTACTTCGTCACGTATAACGTGGCCACGAAGTTCCCGGATCCCAGACAGGATCTTCACCAGCTCCTGGGCATCACACCTTGCGACGAGCCAAAGCTGTGGCCAGATTTATATTTTGTCGGGTATGTCCAGAATGCTTCTGCGTATGTTCAGGTTCAGTCCTGATAAAGTGTATATTTTTTCAGTTTACAGGAAGTTAAATCACAACCACAAAACATAGTATTAGACTATATACTATTCGAGGATCCATGGACTAAAGCCTTTCGGTAAATCTGTTAAGATGACGCAACTTATATCATAAACATATAATTATTCAACATATATATTCATTTGGGAGATGACGATTAAATGCTGATATGTTTGCAGAGACATATTGAAGAAGTATGATTATGTAAAAGTGCGATCGCAACGGTTACAGGGCCTTGTTCTGAATGCTTTCTGTCTAAGAAAGCATGTGACACACTTAAGATTAATAGAAGCCCAGTATACCAAGACAGGTTTCGGTGGCATGTGGGTAAGAAGGCAGCGTAACAACAGTAATTGTTATTGTACTAACCGTGTTGCTTGTTTTTAGGGAAACAAGGGTGCAGTGAGCATAAGAATGAATGCCTACGGAGTCAGTGTTTGCGTGGTAAACACGCATTTGACTCCCCATGATCACTTGCTAGCCGATAGAATAGCAGATTATAATACCATTGTGACAGATCATACTTTCACTGCTCCGTATACATCGAGAATATTATATCATGAGTATGATTATTTTTATACTGAAATAGACATTGTATTCTTCAAGAATTAACTACATTAATACAATAATGTACGCCTTTTATTAGCTATATATTTTGGATCGGTGACTTAAATTTTCGGCTCAATGGAGAAGAATTAACTGCCTCCGATATAGACTTATTGGTGAAGAAGAAGCAGCTGAAGGAACTTCTCGAAAGAGATCAGTTGAGAATGGTGATGAAGGATCAGCAAGCTTTCGCCGAACTAAATGAAAGTAGCATCACATTCCCGCCTACTTACAAATACGAGTTTGAGTCCCAGGAATTTGATCTCAAGTAAATTATATAAATCTGAATATACTGATTAAATGAGATATAAATTTACATTTCTTTTAATGAAACTGGCGTTTTGATATGTTCTAATTAATTATTTGCCACGCAGGCGTAGACCGTCCTGGACCGACAGGATTTTATACAAAGTAAATGCGATAGATATATACGACGACATAGAAATTCACACTGAGCAGCATACTTACAAGAGTCACCCCAGTTACAGTATCTCGGACCACAAGCCTGTGACTGGAGAATTTGATATCGTGGTAAAAATTTAATCTAGCTGTACATTTTCCTTTTTTATCAAGTAACATATGAACGACAAAACTTTTTCTTAGGTTAGACCTAATGTAGAAGATCATATCGTGGAATTTCAAGACTGTACTGTGGAGGAAAATTTTATATCCTACAAACTGCAGAGAGATTTCACCCCAAGTAATGGGGACTGGATAGGTCTCTTTCCTAACGAATTCTCCAGTCTAGATGATTACATCATTTATGAATACGTTAGTCGTAGTAAGTTTTTCATTTCATTACAGCTTGATGTCATTTAATGTCATTGTTGCTATTCAAGTGTCTCCTAATAATTACCTATTATCTAGATAAACCAATGTCAGTTTCTGACGAATCTCACGCAAACGCGGAACGAATATCATACAATGACTCGGCGCTTTGTCTGTCGGAAATGTATTGCTTGGTGTACGTAGCTCAACGAGGAGATCTTATGGAGGTTTTGGGCGTGAGTCCGGAATTTTCGGGCCCTCATAGATCAATCGAACAATGCGTATCATCTACATAAGTCTTTTATAGCGAAGAATCAATCTACTTAAAAAAAAAGTTTACGTGTGATCACCGAGATAAATATCAAGCTTTATGCAATTTTCTAGATGAATGAAAATATTTTTTGACTTAATTTTTTAAATGTTATTTTACCAATCGCAATCTTTCCTGGAAATAATGCTTTAAGGGTGAAATAAGTTTACTACTCTAAGTTGTGAGTAGGAAAGTTAAATGAACCAGGAAATATGGCCTTTAATCAAAGGGTGCTTTTGATATGGTGTGGTAAGTTTATAAATTAAAAGTATCGCGAAATGATGCTTTGCACGTAATGCTAGGATTTAGACATTACTTTTGGTACCTGGTTTTCGCACTCTCAGGCTGCCGCTTAGAGTGCATCGCGGCGTATTAATCGTCCGCTTTAGAGCTTTCAGTGAGTGCATCCCGTCACGTTTCTCTGCACGCGAGATCTTCCATTAACGCCCGCTGTTATTAGAGAATAGGATAGGTATATAATATGTTTTCCTGCCTCCCGAGCGTTAATGGGTTACGTACGAGTGCGCTCACGTTGTATATCGTGACTATTTCCTTAGCATAATTTTTAGCAGAAAATTTGGAGTCTAGCAAGGTAGCTCTTATTGTAAAAATCCATACTGTTTGTTATATATATATAGCGCATCGTCGGAACAAATTAAACGAACAAATGTACACTATGGTTTCAAAGAGAACGCAAGAATAAAGGATATTAATATTTTTTATTCGTCTCGACTTATTTGCCTCGTCGTTCTATATTATGCGTAATTTATTCAATAAATTAATGCCTGCTACGACAATAAATAATGTGCTAGCTACATATGGAACACACAACAATGCAGTACTACAATATTGTGTAAAACCTATTCTCCACCGAATCCAATGCAATACGACATTGATGTGTTGTGACGAATTTATAGTTATGTATAAACGCCCCATGCACAGCAGCGCATGCAAAGCGCTTTGAAAGCGCTGGGGCTAAATTCCTGCACCTGCAGTAGCGCTTTCAAAACGCTTTTCAGGCGCTGTTGTGCTACATGGGGCGTTTTGACTGAATTCTATTCAATATATATTCTGCGTTTCTGTTTGGACATAATTTATGTAATATGTTAACGTAACACGTCATGCGCTGGATTCGTGAAATAAAGGCTTCGCACAACATTATTACCGCGTTGTTAAGTCATTCAACAATAAATGACGTATAAGTACGAAAATATAATACATTATCAATGGGAACATCGATTTGCGTTATGAATTGTAAAACTACAGATATCGTCGCAACTAACTTGTGATTCATAATTATTACTAATAAATAGCCGCATTCTTGATGAACATCGATTTACGATTACAGCCGATTCTCACACTTACAATTGCGTTGATTGCGTTCTTATCACTTGAGATCCTTGTGTGACGTCCATCCGTTTCCCCACGGTTGTATAATTAGCGCAGAAACATCGCAACAGAGTATATGCTATATTTCATAGAGGTGGAGGAATAATGTGTTGTGTAACACATTACCTTGCAGAAAAATTTTATTCTCACGTAACGTCGCGATTCAACTGCGATTCAACGCGCGCGAAGTCACGTTGTACGTTCCTTCTGTGAATGTATTTTAATCGAAATTAAAACGTGCCGTGCTTCGATACATGGGCCCATGAGGGGTGGCAAGGAGGGGCATATGTTCCCCCCCTGGATTTTAATTTTTTCAATTTAGAATGATTTTATGATTGACAACCAGATAATTGTCATTTGAAATTTATACACTTAAAAATAAAAATCTGCATAAATATTTCTTTAAAAAATGTTATTTGAAAATATTAAATAACGTTCGTTTGGCAGAGCCTTACAAAAATGGTATCCCTAAGTGTATTTTTAAACTCTGTTTGGACATAAACTCTGCCCCTCCTTGAAAAAAGTTGTAAGGGCGCCCATGCTTCGATATTGATATTCACGATTATAAATATATTGCAAAAAGACTAGAACTATTATTTATAATGATTGCGATTCGATTCAATATAAATAATCTCCTTCGGGCGAAAGTTTCGCAGAGCTCGCGAACTAATTTTGTGCTAACTAACTTGGGTGGATTACTCGAGTGGTTCCCAACGAAACCGCATCAATAATATATTTCATGTCTCTTCACGAGCGTCACCGCTCTGTTTCGCTATTGCACACGGCGAAGTTAAAATAACTTTTATCATCGTCGTGAGACCATACATCCCGGCTCCTTCCTTCCGCCGGTTCATCGGTTTATCGGTTTATCGATCGTTACAAATTTACGGCCGATATCACTTCGGCCAACCGCCTGCGTTAAACGTATCGTCCTCTCGTGTCTAGGAAAAAATTAATCTTTTTCTTTCGGAGAACTTTTCTAAGAATAATTGGACGACGGTCTGTCTGAGATATCGCCGTTTATCACAGGCAGTAGCGCCAGGTCCATGCTTCCGACGTCCGGTGTCGTCGTGTCTATCCCTCGTATCTTCTGTATCCGTTGCCAGACGAAGTCCCTGATGGGCCTTCTCAGGACGAACAGACCGAAGATAAGGACGCCCTGAAGTGCGTTTACCAAATCGAACGCCGTCCAGTCGAAAGGATCGCCGCCAAGGAACCAGGAGATTAATTCCATCATCCAGTTGAGACCCATCAGGAAGAAGAGTACCAGGCAGACGAAGAAAGTCCGCTTGAGTCTGCGGAAGAGCCTTTGATCCTCCCGATCGGAATGCTGGTTCCTCGCCAGGCGTCTCAACGCGAGCTCCTGCTGGTACCGGCTGATTCTGACGGCGGTGATTACGAAGAGGCTCGTGTTCCACAACAAAAGGGAACCGACCGGCACGTAGAAATACGGCATGGCTTCCGCGTCGGCTACAGAAAGAGCGATAATAATTAATACTCCGACTTTCCTGGATATTAAGCGAAGATGTTAAAAGGGTATTCTCGTTTTTAGGTTTCAAAAATCGATATTTTTTGGCATTAAATAGTTTGAACTCTGTAGAATATATATATATATATATAGCAGATCAGAGGTAAAAGACTTGACAAAATTTTTATTAACGTGTAAACTATTTGTAAAATTTTAAACGCGGTTTTTTAAATAATGTTTTTCAAAAATTGTTGCCACGATAACTCGGGTAGTTTTAATCCGATTGAATCAAAATTTTTAGAAGATATTCACAACATTTTTTTCTTTCGTGCGCGCGCGTCCGACCTACAATCAAATAAAAATTTCAACTTTATAAAAAAACCTTTTATAATGTTTGAAAAAATTTGTAAAGAACATTTAAATATCAAAGAATAAATGTACCAAGTTTCAACTTTATAGCTCTTATATTTTTTTCAAAAAAATTCCTAAAAAGGGATATATAAAATGGTAGAGGAGAAGGAAGGAGGAGGTAATATGGAACCCGCAGATTTTATGGAACCCCCCAATATCTTAATACAATTTAGTTGCACTCTATGAGTGACAGCTGAAACTTGTACATTAGGGTGCCCTTTGAGCCGTCATTCAGAGCGTTACAGCGTTTCAGCGTTTCTTTTTCTTTGTCTATAATTTTTGTAATAGAAATTTTTTAAAAAAGTAAAATAAAATATTTTTTATCATATATATTCCTTCTATATTAATTCCTTAAATAAATGTAATACTTTTTTGAAAGTTATTCAACATTTCATGAATTGTTTTTAATTTTCCGCATTAAAAAAGTAGGAGGTCCATATTACCAGCACATTACAACATACCACCCAATTGCTCACTTTGCGATAATCTTTAAGCAGCTTTTTTTGTAAGTGGAGAATCATTAATTGGACGTTAGAAATGGGTTACCAATAGAGTAAAGAATCTAAGCATACCAAAAATAAAAAAATTGAGCTTATAATTTACAAGAAATTGTTAAAAAACAAAGTGGGGTTCCATATTACCACCTTCTCCTCTACTGAAAGCGCGAATATCTCCTTAAAACTTAAGAAAAGCTTAAGAAAAGCTTGAATTACGATAATTTTTCATTACGATATAGGAATCGGTAGGATTACTAAATGATAATTAGATTAAACACGCGTATCTATTTTATCTAACTGCGAAAAGTATATATTTATGTAATATATGTATATGTATATTTTATGTAAATATATTTATGAAGCTTCTTTGATGTGCGAGGTGGATGACGCGTATTCGTGACGGCGATAGGACGCGTGATTACGAATCCTGTAAAGTAAATGAATCGAGACTCACATTTGAACCAGCAGGTCTCGCTACCGAAAGCGGGCTTGACGTAGGTCATGGGTATCGTAGGACTGAGATCCATTGTCATTGAGAGGAGAATGAGGATCGCCGGGACACCCCAGGCCCATATCGAGTAGTAGAAGAACAACGTTTTAGACTCGATTCTCCTGTACGTGCGGTTCACGTGATGATGTACCAGTGCCCATGTTTCGATGCACAACACGTTTAGCCAGAAAAAGCAGGCCACGAACGAGAATTGGATGACGAATGCTGAAAACGATGCCGACCGGTCTCTTTTAATCAATCTGCTTGTCATTCGCATGTCGTCATACTTCCTAAAGCGAACCTGCCGCGCTATACAACGTCGCCGAAATTATACCGCTCAATAAAAGTAACAGTCCAAAGGCCAATATTCAAAATTGTGTATGCTACCACTTGCAAATTATTAAATACAACTTGTTACTGTCTACCTTCAAATTTCTGTAAATTAATTTTAATATTATATAATTTTTATCGTTGTTACTACAGAAATATTAATTAATATTAATAGAATAATATTAATATTAATATTAAAAAATATTAATTAATATTTCTGTAATAAATTTGACTGAAAAGTTATATTCGATTTAACGCTCAAGCAGCAGCGTAATAGTAAAAATAAATTAGATTTTTCTATTAGTTAAAAATAACTTTCTAAAAATTTACATTATTGTATGTATTTTTATTTAAAATATGGTGTCACACTTACAGTGTGTCTTTTGCTGATAATTAATTATCTTACCTGTGCTAACGCAGGCTTGAGGCGATAATTGCGCACTCATGAGTTGCGTAATGGCCAAAGTAGTGAAGGCCAGTGCCAAACAGCCGCAATAGTGGCAAAGGGCTTTCCCGTGGACGTCTCTCAACCTCGGCGTTATCACATATGCCGCAATGGTGAGTATCAGAAAGGGAACTGAGATCAGCAGCCCGCAGGCATAAATGGTGACCCGCACATCTGCGGGCGGGATGGTGACGCCTGCAATCGTTACATTCCATTAAGAAACTTAATTGCGAGAAGATTTAAAAGTAATTAAATGTCAATGAATTGCCGATTTTTCGCGTGCTACATAAATCTTTTATAAATTCCTTATCTATATAAATGATTTGCTACACAAATGAATAAAAATTATTTTCTTGGGTTGAAATTCTACAGAGGCATTCAGAAAGATTATCGGCGAAGATTAAATATCTTCATACGAAACATACAGAAAGATGTAGATACAGATAAAAGATAGGCAAAGTTCGAGACGACTTTCTTTCTAATCTCAGTTTCTTCGGTACGAACCTTGAAAACAGACGAGTACCCTAAGTCCCAGGTCGGGCACAACCTCCATGCAGTAGTCTTCACCGGGCATCAGCATGACCGGTACATAATCGATTCGCGGCGCGAAGATCGAACCATTCGTCAATAAATAATACTCATCCTCGCTGTTTTTCTCCGGGAGTAGCATGTACCTGAAAACCGCTTCGTCAAATACGTGCGTGCGTACGTGCAAACTCGGAGCGTCGGCTTAAGAAAGGTGCTTGAGTATTCGAAGTAAATGAAGTTTTAATTTACTTTGAATACTCGCATCAGGATACACACACGGCAAGAGGAGATCTTTCCGAGAAACGCATTTCTGTAACTAATCGCCCATGAGAAACGAGTTTTGCCTGTGTACGAGGAAATAATTCCCGTCTAATTATTATTACGGAAATCGCATTTTACATTGAAGAAGGACTGAATAAAGCATTATTTATCACAAGACATTGAATGTCTCTCCTCAATGGCGCGTCTGTATATCCAGCATGCAGAAATTCGTGAACAAAACTACTCGAGAGAGAGAATCGATTCCATTGAAGCACGTTACAAAATTCATCTTTATTTGATTCATCTTTATTTAATTTATTTTATTTTATTTGCAAAAAGCCCAATTAAAAATTATATCTGGTTGTCCGGAAAAATCATGTCAACTTTTTAAAGAACTGCAAAAGTCACATTTTTTACACATACCTACATAGATATATTTTTATTCGGCTGCATATACTTTTATTCCGCAATCTCTTGCTATTTTATACATTTATAGATTCCATTTTCTCGAAACTTCTTACATTTTCCAGCGAGGAATAAAACCTCTCAAGCCTTTCCGAACAACCTGACGTTTTGATGGATTCGTCTGAAATCGCGCATTGTAATCTTCGTCATTTATGCAAGAGTAATTCGTAAGCATTTTATCCAATCGTACTCGATATGCAGGGGCGTCATTACATTTTTTCCCGAGGCCTGGTCATCAGTCAGTGACCGGTGGGAGGGGGGATTTTACATTTGTCAATACATATTTTGTACAATATTTCTATTAGCAGTAAAACATATAAAATTTTAACGTTAAAAATTTTTTAAGTACAAAATTTTTTACTTTTTATTAAAGATCAAGATAAGAAATGATAGATTTATAAATAATATTTATATTAAAGATAAAATTGAAGAAAAACAACGGAAAATGAAAAAAATTATAATTTATTACAATGAATAATTGCAAATGTTTGTTTTTTTATACTATGTTTTTCTATAAATTTGTTCAATAACATATTAACAGCTAAATCATTAATTATGTCCTGATGTATGTTCAAATAACTCAAATCATTTAACCTTTCCTGAAGCATTGTAGAACGCAAGTAAGTCTTTAAAAAGAGCGTTCATTTGTACAGGACGAACCGGGTATAGTTAATAATAATTTTATTAATTTTGTAAATTCTGAGAAAATAACACGAACTTCTGGTTTCTCCTTTAAATACATGAGCACATGTTTTAATTGAAGCTCACTTGTGTCCTCAAGTATTTCATCATTTTCTGATAGCACATTTTCTTTAAGCAAAAATTTGTTTAAACTTTAAAATAAGATGATTACCTTTTAAATTTAAAAATTTTTTTTCCGAAAAATTGTATTTTACTGAAAAAAATTATTTTATCTGTAGATTCCGAGGTATGGAATTCCATACCTAGGCTGCAGTGAGGCCTGCACGCAGTGAGAAATGATTCATCGATCGATATCAAATCGACGTCGAAATTATCGAAATTACATCAAATTTGATGTAATTTCGATGATTTCGACGTCGATTCAATGTCGATTCGATGAATTTCAATTAGTCATTTCTCACTGGGTGGTTTGTACCATGGCTACCCTAGCGGTAATGACGCCCCTGTCGATATGTATTGTATACCCTTTATCAATAATTCGTGAACAATAGCGCGGCGATGTCACTGTCATCTGTCGCTGTGTTACACATTCGGCGAGATTAAACGTCTCTTTATGATTTCGTCTCTGTCGATTATCACAGCACGATATATCTTTTTTTATTAGAAAAGGAAAAAATTATTGACGATACGTTATCTGCCACATGGATGCGACAATGAGTGCGCGCGTGGACTCTAACAGCTTGAAAATTACTTTCAATAAGATACACACAATGGCTCCTTCGATATATCATAAGTATCTGAGGAATGCAATGTCGAGAGTGCACTTATCAGAATATAATATCAATTACACTTTCTGATCAAGGGAGATGTTATAAATAAGTTAATCTTACAATTTCCACGTAACAAGATATATTTAACTTGCGATTACGTAAAACCCGTAGGTATATTTCGCACGATTGTTCTTTAATAAATTTTCCAAATTTTACACAAACGACGAGTTGGTATTTGAGCCGACAGGCCATTTCGTTACAACACGAAAACGGAGTCTTATCGTAGAATATGGCCAACTCCTCCTCTCCCCGCCCAGCGTTTCGATCTATTGATAAGAATATCGATAGAACGAGGGTCTTCACATTTTATATTATGTAACGGATGACTTTCGGTAAGATGGTTTGTAACGTGGCTCTCTCTCGACAGATTCGATCATCCAAATTTTTGCAGATCCTCTGTGTTTCCTCATATACATACTTTTCATCGCAGGGACTTCCCACGATAGCGACAAACTTCTTAACTTTGTCGCCGGGCACCAGCACGCCGGTGCGATTGAAGTCGCTGAAGAAAGGTGAGAAATACACCGTCGACGTGTCGTTCGAGGGGATGCAAACGTTCCCGTCCGCATCTTTCCCGAGAATCTCGTTTACGGAGCAACATTTCCCCACCAACGGCAGATGCCTGTATTCCTCCGGTACTAAGGTCTCATTTTGCTAAAACGAAGATATCGAAGTTGTTATACGATTGCCGATTGGTTGTTAAAATGACGCTATTGATATCTCCAAAATTCGCTGAAAACGCAGCTTGAGACGCGTCGCGAGCGTAAATAAGAAGATAATGACGTAAACGATCACACAAATTGTTGGCAATGTAAACTTGTCGCTTATGGAAACTGACTTGACATGTTTGAAGACTGAGATTTGAAATCAAAGGAAATTTGAGATTTTCTTGCAACTTCGGAACTTCTTTGAAACAGTCTCTCTACACTGTTAATTCCTTTTTAATTCTATATTCCTTTTAATTTTATTCTATAGGTCGCCACTGCCCCCATCCAATATGTCGTCACTTTAACTAAAACATTGGTTAACATTTAACCATGTGTGTGTCAAAATGACCACATTTGTCGTTAATTTAACTAAAACAAGGTGTCGAAATTAACAACATATTGAGTAGGAACAGTGGCGACCTATAGAATAGTTAAAAATGACCCAAAGGAATCAACAGTGTATATGAATGAGTATAGATCGTTGAGTAAACAACAAAACGTAACATTATAATCCATAAATTGATAAATCAACCACAGGTTTTCGTAGAATTTGTAGTGTTTATGTTAATTTGCAAGAGTTTACGTCGGTTTGCATCGAGTTTGCGTGAATATCTTCTTTTAGAAAAACTTTGTTTTTCTCAACCTCTCGATTTCTTATGCAATCTCGCAAATCAGGAATGATCAGATATCTGCGTAGAGCTTTTACAGCCTGAGGTTATCTGGACAATATCAAGAAACTGGTATCAATAGCTACTCAATGGTTACTCGGTCTAAATATAACTCCGCGAGAGATGCGAAATACGTGAAGCTCAGACAAATAAATGTAAAACCTAGGCTTGGCGTGTCATAAATGTCGAAGATATACTTACTAATGGGATAGGATGTATGGTGGGTACCACGTCACTCGTGCACGCAATTGGCGTCAATAAATACACGAAAAGGACACAGACGCGAATGAGCCGCATCCTGGACGGTAGTTGCGTCTTATCAAAGTCTATCGAGTCGATCGAGAATGTGCTCGAGTCTGGCGCTCTGGATTTATATTGCGTTAACCTCGGAATTAATGCGCGTCAAGAACTTCGCATTGAGCATAATCGAACTTTGGATTTTTCAATTATTGGACCTTGCAAATGGAAATGGTATTTCGACCTTGCTCCGGATACACTGACGCTACGATTACACCATGCAATCGTCCCGGCGACATTTAGGCGAGACAGGCGCTTTCGCTCCTCTTTCGTCACTCGATATCATATTAGATCTTGCACATTTATCTTGTCACACCCTGGTTGCATTCGCCGATAAGTCTTCCGTGTAACGCAGGCGTTATTTGCTTGACCGGTGTCGGTTTTGATTGAAGATTTCAGTCAGCTTTCTCTCTCTCTCTCTCCTCCTCCTCTTGTGTTTGATCAGTCAGCTTGATAGTCAGCTTTGCGAGTTAGTCAGACAAGTAAATCCAAAGCTCTCGAGAATTATGGAATTGAGACTAGCGATGCGTTATCGGTTGATTCTCCGACGATCAGCTACTCTATCGTTATCTCGCACTCTCACCGACGCACCGACCTTTTTCAACGATTTCTTCGCACAGGTGCACGTATCATCAATCACACTCGATGTCGGTGCGAGCATTAAGTCATCCGGAAATTCCTGCCGGGTCCCAAAACACCTACGGCGGCAATGATGAAGATGTTATCGTATAGTTAGGACGTCGGTTGAATTTCGTGAGGCAACTTCGCCCGCGCGAGGCAAGAGTGAAGACACCGGGACTTTTGAAGGAACGACCTTGAGAAACGAGATTCTCGCTTATATTCGCGGTTATTTCGGGGTCCGAACCGGATTAAGGCAATCGGCATGGCGGAGACGTCGCTTTCGAAAATCGGGAGGAGTGCCGTATCGAAATGACAAGCGACCCAATGACGAATGGTCATTGACCTGCAATTCCCGCTACTTCATCATCGAGAGGCGGCTCACAAAGAACGACGAGAAACGAATCTTATCGTAGTCCTGCGGTAGTTTCCGCTAACTCATCCTATATTTCCCCTTTTATTCCGACCTTCGAAATTGACGTCTCCGCGCGCTTACCGAGAAGGCAAACTTACGTGAGACTATCGGAAATTCGTAGATCCTCGCTGTCGCGGCGGCGCCCACGTGCACAATCGGCTCTCTCTTTCTCCCTCGTGAATTATCGAACACCGTGTATACCTCGATTAACTGATTATCGAGGATCCACGCACCCACACGCACACACATATACACACGCTCGCTCGGGCTTAATCGCCTGGTCTTCACCAAATCGTTGTTTTTTTCAATCGTAGAGTGATATCTACGTTAAGTCTCGGCATTCGATATCGATCCTTTCGGAAGATCTTTCATTTATCCAGCCGATTTCTTTGTATTGCTCGTTGATTACTTTTATTTCCACTTTGAACGATGCAAGATCCCTTCCACAGCCACGACAATTCAGAGATCGACAGCGTGTCTGACGATCGGTAGGATCTATGCGGCACGTGATTCACTGATCAACGTCCGAGAACTGACTGGCCGGACACCTCGATCCACTGGTGCCTTTATCGAAGAAGAAAGAGAGGGAAGCGCGATGCACGCACTCCGACGAACGTGCCGATGGCTAAGCTCGTACAGACATACGTATGAACGTGATATATACCAAAAGTATTTCACAGGGGGGCGTTATCGATCGGCGACAGATATTTGTTCGATTCGGTCGATTCGCTAAATAATCGCGTAACCCGCCATTCTCGGAAAGACCCATCTCTTATGTCCATTTCTCCCAAAGTAGATTAACTCTAATCTTGGTTTAACTTATTCTTTATCTTTTTCTAGTTTTCTGAGAATTAGAAAAAGATCAAGAATAAGTCAAGCCGAGATCAAAGTTATATTGGTAAAAATGGACATTAGAGTGACTTTGACTAAGCTCCTAATTAACTTAATCGGCAATTTATTTGTCTAATAATATTTATAGTAATTTGTTGGATAGAATTGTTAATTTTTGATTGACACGGAAGATAGATTAAAGATTTCTTCTTTGGAAAACATATTAAATCAGGGACAGTGAATTGCAGAATTAGAAATTGTACTATAAGCAATTCTGCCGATTGAATCAATCGCGGGTTTGGTTCAATCGGAGTTTAGCCGAAGTCATCTCCTTAGGGAGGCTTCGCTAATTTTATCTCCCAGCGCTATTGCGCAGTGGTCGCAAATTTGCCATACGCAAATTTGCCATACGTCGTAAAGTATGCTGGCAATAAATCATACATTAATCTACTTACGCTAATTACGTAGATTCTTGTTGCACACAAAATATAAATATATCAATGTTTGCAGAAAGTGTCACGTGTGACTTACATGAGTCATACACGCGTGTCGCGTCTTCACTAAAAGTTTTTTTCAATGAAAAATAACAAGAGATGCCAAAACGGACGTCTCATTAACATTTTGTAAAATTCGTTCTTCTTAAGAGGAGACGAACGCAAATCTCGATATCGTTCTCTCCTATCGGAAAATCTAAACTTATCATTCGAACATCTGACGCAACGAACACGTTTTTTAAGATAACGCGAGCACTCGAGTATTATAACAACATTATTGCATTACACCATTAACGAGATTAAGAACAATGTAAATACGCAACCAAAAAATTTTAGGAATTTTTATACGCGACCAGCGATGCAACCGTTTCACTGTGTCGCAAAGATGGAATATTCTTCCTTCGAGTTTTTTGTGCCGTTTTTTTGATAAGAAGGAAGTGATCTGGAGATACCCAAGTTATCCAGGAGATATCCAAGCTATCTTATAGGAAATCACGTCGACAAAATTCCCAGAAAACGACGTAATCGCTGGCGTATCGATACGTCATTTGCCGATTCGAGCCTCCTGTGAACTTATTAATATTTACAACGATTACAAGTAATTCAATTTATGTTTCTTCGAAGATCTTATTTAATATATCAGATCCCCCTCTCTTTTCCCGGAGCGTGTATTTTCATTCTGCATGTGAGCTTTATGTACATACAAAACGCAGCAGGGTGCAACAAACGGAGTGCAAACGAAGACTGCGTGGGCCTCGCAAGGTGTTACGACAAGGCGTAGAATTAGACTATGTCTCTATTTAGATCGGTGGGATGCAAGCAACTCACATCTCATGTCTGTTCCGAACGTTCTTCAAAGAAACATTATAAAAGATGAAGAGAGAATTAGCTATGTTAGTTTCGGAATTCCCTTAGTTTTAAATGGGAAAACAAATATCTCAAAATTACTTATGTTACATGAAAATGTAGTTGAGAGTAGCTTTTCTGTTGAAAGAGGAAAAAATGAGATTAATGTTTACGCAATTCTTATCTGGAAGCAATGCTAATAATAGTGCGTAGATGCAGATTCAAACCACGTGATTTGCGTTATCGTTTCTCTCTCTCTCTCTCTCTGAACGAGCTCCGGACTCGCAGCTTCCAAGACTCTTTTAAGGCAAAAGTTGTTTACACGATCCAAATTCGAACGGGCGGATTCATCGTTCGGAAGTGAATTCGACTTTCGCGTGGGTGACTTCTTTATTTTACTTTAGCCGACCTAAGCCCGTTACAGTCCAAAGGTCTGATATAGAGATACGCCGTGACGTACAGATTGTAACTTCGAGTTTAACGATCGTATCGGCTTTACAGCACTCGCGTTTTGATGCGATTCTGAGAAATTCCACGTACAGGCGAATATGTCATTATGACGATTGATAAAGGCACGGTCCCCGGGACTAGGCTATAAATATAACGCTTGACGTAGAACGCGTTGAACACAACTTCTTCCCACACTCGGCGTCGGCGGAGAAGGAGGAGAGGATACACGCGTCTGGCAAAATGAAAGATGAAAGAGCGAGAACCCGATGACGTGCTGAGAGAGAGAGAGAGAGAGAGAGAGAAGTGCGTAGGCACGCAAGTAGGAAATCCACATCGTGATAGCCAGAACTTCCTACATGATGGAAGTTGCGAACCGACGTCACGTAGAGAAAAGGAGTTACGCTATCAATCTCATTATATGGATTAATAATCGCAAGGATCTTTATCCGTAGTAAGAAAATGACGTTGTTTGATTTGAATTTGACGTAGATCATTGCAATAGTTAATTATTTCTAATTACAGTTTATCTTCATTGACATACATAACATTTTCTAAAGTCTTGACTTGCTTGGACACAACGTCATGATCAACTTTATGTGTGTATTTACAATTCCTTTTAACTTATAATTTAGATTTACGCTTGAAAAGGACCAAAATCAATGGTCGAAACGTTGAAATAAACTTATTCAAGTAATTTAGACAGTTGGGTTGAATAAAACATCATTTTTGTTAATTATTTCTTTTCAAATTTTTACTAAGGTACATGAATCTTATCAAGGAGTAAAGATAGATTTACGCTTGAAAAGGACCAAAATCAATGGTCGAAACGTTGCAATAAACTTATTCAAGAAATTTAGCCAGTTGGATTGAATAAAACATCATTTTTGTTAATTATTTCTTTTGAAATTTTTACTAAGGTACATGAATCTTATATCAGGAAGTAAAGATAATAGAATGAGAATCTTATACAATACAAATGAAAACTTGATGATAAATTCGATTTGCAATAACTCTTCCTTCTTTAGAATTTTATGATCTTTCTCGCTGAGGAAAGGAAGCAAAATAAAGACTAGGAAGATTTATATAGGCAAAGCGCACGAAGTTAATATTCACGTGGAGAGCTCAATGCCGCTCCGTCTAGTCCGTCTGGCGTCTGGTATCCGCTTCAAGCTCGCCTCGCGAACTATACTGCTCTCTGTTAAGATATCCCGCAGTCTCCGAGGTTCACAAACGGTCGGTAACGCAGCGTATTTACGAAATAGACACATGATGAGTTTTTCATTAAAAACATTTCATCGCAAGAACCGCGATCATAGACGACAATAAACCGTCGCGGAAGCTTCTCGCTCTGAGGAAACGGCGGTGCTTCCTAAGTGCCGAAAATTTCGCGAAGGATGTTCAAGTACCGAGAGAGAGGCACTCGTTTTAAGCAACAATCTTGTAAAATATTGAACTTTCGATAGAGACGCTCGAATATACGTAAAACCGTTCCGGAATTATGCGTCGCGTAAAAGCACATCGCGGTCGCGCGATGTGCTTCTACAGCCTAAGTTCTTATTGCAAGGTTCGCCACACATACATGTCCGTATATACGTGCACATGCAGAAGATCTAGTTCTCGGCGACTGAAATTTCTTTGGCGAAACTTTGCAACGTAAAACTTCCCCGTGCCTTTCCTTCGTATATGCACTTCGCATGAATTATTAAAGCGCGGAGTCAGCAGCGTTGTCCGCATTTGTATATTTGTGCATAAGTATATTTCGCGACACGCGGCTTATATTATCACAATACCCTTCTTGTCTCGATTTCGTTTCGTCGCCGTCTCTCCCGCGTCCATCGTTCGATTTTTGTCTGTGAATCAACACGCGCCGTCGTGGCCGACGTGCTCTTTGATCCAATCGAGAACTGCGCATGTTATGTAACTAATTAACTAAATAACACGATTCGTAGAAGTAATTTGCATATGTAATAAAATTACGCGTCAGGATCATAAGAACTAAACGGATCTGGGCGTTTCCGCGAACGTTCATCGCTCCTCGAACGGCATCCTCTCCTTTCGTAAGGATCAATTTCTAAAGATGTAATAATAACGACAATAATTTAATATTTATTTGCAATCAATACAGCGCCCTGGTAGAAATGTATGCAGTTTTTCATACCCTTCCAGTTACTGTCTAGTATTACTGCATTCTCATTAGTTGTAACAATACTGCGTGGGAAATGGATAAGAACTTGATAGAGTTTTATTCAGTGGCTAAAGCAGTCTTCCTGATAAAAATATGTGCAGTTTGCGTAGACATCTACCCAGTTATTAGGTGTTTCCGACAAGTAATCAGATTTCTAATCGAACCGAACAGTGGTACTCCCTTAGGAAAATTTACTTCAAAATACTCAAAAAAGAACTTCAATTTACTCAAAATAAAACTTAAAATTTATTAAAGTATCATCTCTTGCCAGTTGAGTCGGTTTACAATTTCTTACACGTTAATTAAAATTTATTACAGGAAAACTTAATGTAAATTGATAGTGAATTGGAACAACACTTTAAGTAAATCCCAAGTAACCATGGAGTAAACCTTTAAGTAAAGTTTTGAGTGACTTTAAGTATTCTTCAAGTGTTTTTCAAGTGATTCAAAGCTTTTCTGGGTATGAAGTTAAAGTTTCCAGTAAGTTAAGCATCAAATAATTTAAAATTTTAAAAATGAACTTTTAATTATTTGATGCTTAACTTAATGGAAACTTTAACTTCATACTCAGAAGAGCTTATAGATCACTTGAGAAATACTTGAAAGAAGTTGAAGTTTAATTGCTGTAAACAAAAATACATTAAAAATAAATTATCAAAACATATATATGTATATAATTGAAAAAGGATTTATTAGCGCTTTGTTACATTAAGAATAAAAAGGAGAATTATTTTCTTTTGGCCGTTCCTGAGCTTCTCTGTGCTGATTAATTATCCTCTTTCCCTCTTCAGTCCTCGTGAAATTATTCAGTTTATAAGTCACAGACTTATACACTTCTTTTTCGACGTCAAAAGGAGACTTTCCAAAATGATTGACGACATAATCTGCAAGAAAGTGAAAATTTTATTTTATATAATAATAAATTAATTAGATTTATGCTATATGATCGTGGGACTCAGGACAGAATTCATAATCTGTTCATATTTAAGATTGTATTAAGATGCTAATATAGTTTTTTGATTTGTCCATAGCAATATAGTGTCATTGTTTTAACATGTAAATATTTTCTGTCATTAGTGTGACTATCTGTTTTAATTTATTATTAAAATTAATAAATGGTGAACCCCATAATAATTATTAATTATAATTTTAAATTAATACTCTATGTAAGTAATTTGAAAAGTACTGATAAAATGAAAAGCTTTACACAGTAAAGCTTACAAGTATCATATACTCACCAACTATGTCCTAAAGCTCGTTTTCATCAAGGGGTTGCTTTTTAAATGCCGTCTTATAAGCATTTGTTCTGCTCCCTTTAATAGTTGATAATGCCATCTCTTCAGGTGTAAACACTATGGCGGCAAAAAAAAAGTTCTCCGGCCAAAATTATAACCTTTGTATGTCTTGCTTTTTTAATATGAGATAGAGGAATCTCTTTGTTGCCAAATTTCACAATTTAAAACAATAATTTTTGTAATTTTATTAAATTTCTTTGCAAAAAATTTAAAAAGAGAAATTCTTATTCTTTAGAACAAAATAAATAAAAAGATTTATTAGCTTACATTTACCCGTGATTTCCCAGCTGATGTAGAGGTGGACGGTATCACAGCTTGTGGAAATTCTTTTTCATTTGGCTGTATTGGCTGTATTGTATTATGCCTCTTGTTAATCAGTTAGAAAGAGATTAAATATTGTAATATTAAACTAGAATAAAGAGAGATCTTATTCAAAATCTTACATTAATTCATTTAATTCTGTCCTGCCAATTCGATTAACCCAAATATATGCACTTTTAGGCTTCATTTATTTTTACTAATCAAATAACACATTATTAATTTTTCCTTATTCATTTTTTTAAATGTTTCTGTGAAAAATAATTTTATTTAATAACACAAGACAAACCTGTTTCAATTTTAAAGTGCAGATTTTATTCTACTTAAGATTTACCTAGACATAAGAATAAAAATAAAAAAGAAACAGATGATATCATATATCAACAAAATACATATGGCTTTTTATACTTTGTTAAGTAACACTTTCTTCACCTTAATCACTTTCTTTTATAGGCTTGTCAACTTACTAAAATGTTTAGCATGATATTTCTATTAATAAATAATGAGTATTCTTTGGTAACAACAACGTAGACACATACCTGAAAAAAAACTTAATATTTCCATCCGGCTGAAGCAGTTAACAATTTCAAGTACTTTTTATTGATAAAAACTAATTTTTGAAAAATATTGAAGATTTATCAATATATATTTCAAGTTTTTTTAGTGACAAAATTTTAGTTTCTTAAAGAAAACTTGTATTCTTATCGGTCTTAAGTTTCCTTTGAAGCGAAAACTTCATGTGCTCTGAAGAAAACTGAAAGTTTTGTGAGTTTCAAGTTTTCATTTGAAAAAAACTTGAAAGGAAATTGAACACTTAAACGAATACTGCAAGTAAAGTTAAATTTTATTAGTATACTTTAAGTATTATACAGTTATTTTAAGTAACTTGAACAATACTTTAAGTATTTTTAAGTGAATTTTCCTAAGGGCTCAATCGATTTATATCGAAAAATCCCCTAGATTAATCGGACCTGTCTCAACATTAATCCGATTAGGGGCCGGTTGTTCCAACTTTTTGGTAAGCTAACTAATAGTTAAATCATATGTCTCTCTTTGTTTTTCCTTCAAATTAAACAAAGATAAACATATGATTTAACTGTTAGTTAGCTTACCAAGAAGTTGGAACAATATCGGTCCTAGATCTAGTAAATAATTGTGAATAACAAATTGTAATTTCTCGTGAAATTAAATAAAAGTAAAGAAATAGGTACTTACCTCACTGTTATTCTAATGATTAATACTTTATTATCTCTAAAATATATATTATAATACATATTTTAAAGATAATACACAAACACACACACACCCGGTGTAAAAAATTTTTCATATATAAACATATAAAACTTATATATAAACATATATAAAACATATATAAAACTTGTATAAACATGTCTCTTTCATGTATGTAACTAACTAATAAAAATATACTTGGCGCGAGACGCTACCGCGTCTCTTGATATAAACATGTATAAACATATATAAACATATATAAACATATATAAACATAATTATGTATGAAATATGTCCATACATAAAATTACCCATATATGTATATAATCATATATAACTTTTTTATATATATACATTTATACACTGAAAAAAATGATAAGGTTGCCACAACCATAATTCGCCCAACAACATAGTGAATGTTGAGACAACCATAGTGAATGTTGAGACAAACATAGTGAATGTTTGTCTCAACATTCACTATGGTTGTCTCAACATTCGCTATGGTTGTCTCAACATTCAC